>APFE031330159.1:0-14973 GCA_000404065.3 Pinus taeda | reverse complement strand
TAACATCGCCACAGAGATAATATTCTTCTTCAATCCTGGAACATGCATCACTTCCTTCAATATGAAGGGTTTACCAGAATCCCTCTCAAAGGAAATGGTACCGATACTGGTCGCACTGTATCTACCATCATCACCCATCTTGATGTGCACTCCAAGATATTTCTCATCCAGATCAAAAAACAAATCTCGACCTCCTGTCATGTGAAAAGACACACCACTGTCCAAGAACCATACAGATCCCATCACACTTGATACCAGGCATGTGATCAGTGAAAAATATAGCTCAAACTGCGAGGCTAAGGCCTCTCCCACTGCAGATTCAACAACTTGCTTATTTTTCTTCTTCCGCGGACAATTTGTGGCATAGTGTCCGTGTTGGTGACAGTGAAAGCACTTCACCTTGGACATGTCCTGTTTCTTGCCTTTCGCACCGGAATGAGAAGCTTTCTTGTTCTTCCCCTTCCTTGCTTTGGCAGCCAAAGCACAATTTTCTTCATCAGATGCTTTTGATGAAGATCTGTCCCTGGTATTCCGCCTGATCTCTTCTTGCACAAGATCCGACCAAAGTCTCTCCCATCCTGGCAATTTCTCTCGACCATTGACAGAGTCCCGATAGGAATGCCAACTCTTCGGAAGACCAAGGAGAGCCAAGCTCACCAAGTCCTCATCATCGACAGTCACCCCCACACTTCCCAGCTCATCCCGGCATTGGGTGAACTTCGTGAGATACTGGGGCATACTGTCTCCATTCTCACACTTAATGTTTTTGATTTTTATCCTTGAGCACCATTCCACCAGCTCAAAACCCAACCGCTTCTGATCTAAAATTCGTGAGAACAAAGTATTTCTCGTACAGAGATTCACTGTATGGGCATTCACCGGATATCTCACCTTCCAAAAGAAGGATGAATCCAGAAGCTACCTGGCTCGATTACAAACTCTGCCTGAAGAAATAAAATGTAAACACTTTATGAATAATAGATCCGATGATCAATCCTCGCTTTGATATCTTGTAGAACTTTTCTACAAATCAACCAGCTCTGATACCATGTAGAAATTTCCTGAATAATATGAAACTTATTCACAGAGATTATCTCGATTATACACTAATTGCGGAATACATGAATAATACATAACCTCCTCTACGTTGATCATCAATTTAGCAGTATTAAGAAACATTCACATGCACACATTGAAGCATCAATCACACATATCAACACAGTATGTACCCGGGGAAAGCATAAAGCTGAAAACCTCCAACTATCTGTATGTTATATTAATTGAGAACATGTAACAATACATAGTACAATACTCCTCGCAAGTACTTAGTACTATCTCCACCTGTTACACACAAACTAGCTCAGATCTGAATCAATCGCTGGCTCAAATCTCCTCCGCTGCTTGCCTGCCTCCATTGCGCAATCCTGCATAGAGAATGATGAGAATGGCTAATCCATTCACGTTTTTCCCTTGTGTAACACTACGCAATCCTCATTGGCATTACTCAATCCATGCATGTGAAAATCACATGCACAACCATAGTCACAACTAACACCTGTCTTGCCCTTTCACTCACCTCTAACACTTGTCTCCACTGAACTGTCCATGCACTGAGTTAACTGATGTATTCTTCAGTTTCTTTATGAGTTAATAATTAGTGAATTAATTAATAACTAATTCACACCACTCAACACTTAGTCTATTGATCAGTTAGACTAAATACAACCAGTTCAACTAAGTCAAACTGAACACAACTCCATTAACTCCACATCCAACTCCACCAAACTCAACCAGTTGAGTTCTAACTGAAGTCCTGCATGCAATAGCTCAAGTAACCCAAAGGAACCACGTATTTCCTTCAGCCAGTTGCATGTGCCACATCCGTAGCTTGAACTGAAGTGCTCCAAGAGAATAAGATAATGTTTATAGTCCAAATATTATGAAGAGCTAATAATATTCGACTGTTCTATTTTTAGCCTGGCAGTCTAAAAATAGAAGTCCATCTATTTTTACCAACATGACCAATCATCCACAAATAGCATCCTACAACTCATAGTCCATGATCAATATGTCTAAAAATAGACTTTGCGCCAAAAATAGCCTGCGGGACCACTTAGTGAAGGCGACTTCTTTTCACTAAGCTCCATCATCTTGTTGAAATTTCAACATGCGAAACTTATTCAAGCATATTTTTTCATTTCAAGCTTGTCTAAAACATGAAACTGAATCCAAGCAGAGTTCTCCATGGTTCAAGCTTGTGTAAAAATGAACCCATACCCGATTTGCATCTCGTGATTGTACGTTTTTATCAGCTAATTTATGCTAGATGAGCCTTGGTTGTTTCATTTCATCGTCACCATCTCTTTAGTTGATCATATGCTTTCACTTGGTTGTGTTTCCTTTCCTGAGGAACCGCAGTGATGAGTGGTTTTATTAGCCAGCCTCTTGACCATTATGTGTTTTGAGTAGTTCTGCCATTGCCGAAACCAGTTGCTACCCTTTATACCACTCGTTCCTCCAGGACGAGTCTCCTTTAAGCTCTTTTCTAACTCGTAAAAATTGAAAATATTGTTGAGTATTTTTCCCTTTTTGATTCGTAAAAGAAATAAAATGGAGGGTCTGCTTTCAAGCTCTTTTCCAACCCTTTTAAAACTGAAAAGATTGCCGAGCTCTTGTCGCTTTGAACTCGTTAAAGGCTGCGAAGTGTCATCTACCCAGTATAAGTTTACCCCTTTTATGGACTAGGATAATTACTTATGAAAGAGGTATACGTTGATCTATCATGGTCAATAGGTTCCCTTAGGTATTTTTTTCTACCTTTTCGGATTCGAGGGACAAATTTACGAAAAGGGACCTTTGGAGTTTTCTTTTCCATGTATTTTTCAAACTCTCTAAATATGAAAAAGACTTCGAGTTTTACCTATGTCAGACTCGTTAAACCATGATGACATTGGACTCGTCGCCATGATGAGACCCGAGCTTCTCCTCCCTAGGGCTCATTAAAATTTCACTGGGTTGTATTTGTCTGAAGGACAAACTTATATTGCAAGCATATGCTATCCCTTTCAAGCTTGTGTTTCAAAAATAATTGGGGTACTCGCTAGTAATGGTGGGGGAAAATTTGGAAATCTTATGTTGATTACCTACGGCAGCTTGTTGCTCTTGAACATCGACACTTTTTTGCTTCTCGCCGGGTTTGGGATATCCTCACTTCATCATTGGCCTTCCGGGATTTGGGTTCTTTGTTTTGCCTCATTCCATTCGATCCATGTTGTCTCTACATGACCTTCAATCCCTTGGTACCAAAATGTTGCCGCATTCCGAAGTCGTGTCGTCGATATGTTCAAGAGATTAATCCTTCTACAGTTTGCACCCTTACATCCTCCTCTGATTCTCTATTTCATCCATCTTCATCTTGTTCCTTTGTCTCGTGTCATTGATGTGGGAAACATTATGTCCCTCCTACGACAGATCGTTTCCTATCGACATCAATTCATTATCCAGGAAGTTGATATAAGGACTCTTTTCCAGTACCTTGGAGCTTGCATGCCTCAATGGCAAGTTCTTCGCACTCGATGACAAGATTTCATCATTGGTCTTCGACTGGGTGATTTCACAAGTGTTCGATTCCAGATGATTCTTCACACTTTGTGGATTGTACTAGCAGTACCTTGAGAACCCTTGACATTACTGGTGGTCTCTCTCGCACTTGTTAACGGTTCACATCATTGGCTGGTAATCAAGCGATTTTCTAGTATGCTCGATTTCAACACATTTATTTGCATATTAGAAATTGTATGATGGACAAGTCGAGATTCAAGACCCTGGGCTCAGATTACACAAGTCTAGGTTATGTGGATTATGTATACATGACTCTTTTGATTGGATGGCTACGACCATACCTGAGTCTTTTTGGATGGCCGCGACCATACCTATATTTTCATATGGTCTTGTCGACTAGATGGTTACGTTCATACCACAGACCAATTCTATTTGTCTTTCGGATGGTTGCGCCCATACCTCGACTACATGTATTCCTTTTACTATCAGAGATATCAGTTGTACTTGCATCTGCAAGTTCTCCGCGATGGTGTTTTGGTTCAGTTATGGTTTTGTAAATCATTTCACCCCTCCCACTCTCTCGGCCTTCATGCTTTAAGGGGCTTATGTTACATAGTATTTTGTCACCAACCCCGCATCCGCTGATCCCGAGTAGAGTCGGTCCCTGAATGGCATATGCTCTGTGTCATACATTAAAATATGTGTCCACATCTTCCATATCACTCAAAAACATTAACCATGCTCATTAATCCTAAAGTTGACCCTTTTTACCTATGTTTCAAGATCATTGCAAGACATCAGTATCATGCCCACGATGATGGTCCAAAGTGAACGAGAACCTCGCGACACCATCGCAAAAGTACATATGTTCTCAGCGACGGTCAGATTTTAGGCATCATCGCAGGTCATCAGTATCCTGCCTACAACGATAGCCCAGAATGCACTAACGCCTTGCGACATCGTCTCTGAGTCTCAGTGTTTGACCTACAATGACCCAAATATGGCGAATTAGTTCAAACAAAATACTTCTGGGTGGTTCTAGAGCTGGTTGTTGGGTCAAATAAGTTCGCCTCTCATTTGAGATAGTGGTTCTGCCTTTTGAGTAACATCCCTTGAAGATAAGCTTCCTCTCCCCTCATTTATGGAGGTTCCTCCTCTTATAAAAGCATCCTCCTTGACTATGATCAACTAGTGCTAGTTGAGTTTTTGGTGTTCTAGTTCTTAGCTTGTTGGATTGATATATTACAATTTGGATTGCCTTTCATGTTGTGGATTGAGAGTGTAAAATGGTTTTTTAAGAAGGAAGTCTTGTTGTGATTGCCTTAGTTTCATACTTGTGCTTTTGGGTAAGAGAGAGAGTCATCAATATTTCTGGGAGACCTTTGAGAGTGAATGCTTAAGGAGACATACTGATCGGACCCTTCAAGGAAGCTTGTGACGTCCAGGCATGGTTGTAAGCTTTACTATTGTTTATATTAATACAATCAATGGTTATTTCCTATATCATGTATGAAATGTATGTTGATAGCTTAAGTTTCCTTGACTCTATAAGTAAATAGTTCGTTGTTGTGCTCTATTATGTGTTTTGTCGTTTTCACATGTGCTTTAAGGTGAATCACTCATTAAAGAGAAGAAAGCAATAGCTGAAGCGACGTGATGAAGAATTCATCGAACACCGGTCTAAGGTAGGCCTCTTCAATAATAACTATTTAAGGAATTAGCTATTGTCTTTGTCTTGTTGTGACTAGACCCACTCTAGGGCTAGAGGGGTTGTCTCTGTCCACATAGGGAACTTACCTGCATCACATGATCCCAATGAAATTACATTGAGATGTGTTGATGTAGGCATACCACTTAACCCAAATGCATAATATCTTACCCAATGATGAACTATTTTCTTAGTGCTTATAGCCAACTAAACGAACCAAGACTCTATATGCACTTATTTTACCAAACCACACTTATCCACCAGGTTAGGGTTAACATAACTACAATTAGATCCAGGGTCAATCAAAATAGAAACAACTTGATCACAAATCAAATCGTCCATCTTGATAATAGATGATTGGTGATCCATCTTCCTATTATCCAATGGTGCATAGATCCAAGGAATGCTTTTCCCAACATCCCCAATTGTTTGCACCTCCTGAGCACTGTAGATCTAAGGCCTACCACCCTGATATGACGAACAATACTTATTGAGATGCTCCTTGCCACATATCAAACACTACAACTGTGTCCTACCATCACCTCTATTATGTTTCTCTCCACATTACGACCCATGTCCCTTCTAAACTACATTAAACTTCTTGTAAGGAATAACATTCTCTTTCTCGCCTGCATCCTAAGTTCCTGTTTGCTTCGATGGCCATTTACCCTTGGTCTTATCTTTCGCTTTCCAAGCCTGCTGAGACTTTGTCTTATGCTTCGATTTCTCATAACAGGGTTTCAATTTCCCAATGATTTCTTCTAGTGATCGAAGCTCATCATACTCAATCCAATCCTTGAATGTTAATGATAGTCCATTGACAAATCTCTAAACTTTTGGCTTTTTCATCATTAATATACGACACATACCTCAATAACTCTAGGAACTTAATTGTGTATTCCTCTTTCATCGATCCCATGTTTAGATCATAGAATTCCTTGGCTTTACTGTCATAGTACCTCTATGGCAAGCACTCCTTCTGAAAATTCCCTTGAATTCATGCCAACTCAACTCCTCTGTCCTGATGTCTTTGACCCGCTTCACATCTTCCCACCAAATGTCTACTTTACCTTTGAGGATGGAAATAACTATCTTAGCCTTCATGTTCTCTGTATAATAATGCAGCTCAAATAATTTCTTCATCCCAAGCAACCATGCATCTGCATCTTCTGTCTTCTTTAGCTCTTCATCAAATGTAGGTGGCTTGGCTTTCTTGAACTCATCCGGAAAATATCCCCTATCACTCCTCTTGTAAGGATGATAACGATGATGACCATGATACCTGTTTGAACCAGAACTAGAGTAGAACCCGAGTCCACTACATCTCCTATCAGGTGTATCCAAGAATCTACCATCTCTGACCATGTCATCTGTTATCATAAAATCAGTACTAAGGGCTGCTACTTAATAAGATCTCATGAAACTGTTTCAGACCAGGCTTTAGACTAAGGTTTAGCCTCGTTAGTCAGAGAGGGCTCTCTCACAGATTTTTGATATGCATTAAGGGCAAGAAAAGATGGCTAACTCTTTAAACAGTATATGAAATTTTAGCTGGTTGGAACAACAAAATAAGGCTTCTCCCATTGGGCTCATGGAGTCATACACTTCTGCAGTAAACAAGTGGCTACTCAATCATGGAAACCAAGGCATATAATGTCTCAATGCTCAAAACATTTACCAAGAAGAACCATCAACTCAAAAAACATACACAGAAAGTCTGAGCACTAGGTGAATTCAGAGTGATTGCATGTTTAATGAACTGTAAAACAAGATGAATAAAGACCAAACCACATATACTCTGAGAATTTGAAACACAAGATGAATCTTGGGAAGAAAAAGTATCCTTTCTATTACTATCAAAGTCCTTTACACAAGCCAATATGAAAACTCTGTTTTTATAAAAATCTCCAACCTCTTTTACATCAGAGTTTCTCCTATATATAGGAAAACAAAATTAAACTACCTTGAGTCTCCTCCTCCAGCATGAGGGGAGCTCGAAAATCTATCATTAATTACCTTATCTATATTTAAACTAACTTATTAAGTGCAAAGGTATGGTGTTGTAAATACATAGAGTCCTGTTCCTAATGAAACTCTAATTCTGTCTCCTCGTATGCATGATTCCTTCTTGAGCTTTGACACCTGTACGATTTCTGTAGTGGCTGAAATACATTGAAGAGATATTCATTGAACGAGCTGCCTTGGATTCTAACTGTGCAGATGACTCATTATATAATGCAGATATGTGCCCTGTTTTCATGGTCCCTGCCTTCCATCAATCTTTATTTCCAAAAGAACATGCTTTAAGTTGTTTAATGCCTTTGATGACCACGCATAACACCATATGGCTAATAATCTGGATGCTTTGTGAACTAGACAGGTGTTCAACCCAAAATTCTGGTAACCCTACCAGAACCCTAATATTTCGGTCATAAAGTAACTTTATGAAAACTTTAGCAAAAACCAAAATGTTTCACCTTTTTGCTACAAAACTTACACCTGTCATTCTTCGAATGTTTAGGTAGCCTTATATGGTTTCTTTCCTGCCCTCGAGGCATTCTTTTTCAAAATTTGCTGACCTCAGCATCAATTTCATTGTTTTTTACAAAACAGTCACCTACAGCAGTTTCGTAGCGCGCTAAGAAACTGCTGTTCTTTTCAAAAATTACAGTCTTCAATAAATTTATCAAATACTTTGTGACTGCTACAGCTTCGTTTTTGGCTTCAAAATTCCTAATTTATCTTCCTTTTTTATGTTGTGCTTACATGCCTCAAAACTAATGAACTTAAGAAAATTAAAACAAAAACTTGGGGAAACATTTGACCTTAAACATTTGCAACTTTTATTTGGCAACTAACTTGCCTAACTGAGCTTTTAGTTTTGCAAGCTCCTTTTCCATGGCTGCAATTTCTGATACAGTTTTCTCCAAATTAGCCATTTCTTCCTCAGCTGCCTCCCATCGTTCCTTTGAAGATGAGGTCTTGTTTTCTTTGACAATGGGAACCTTTTTATCCATATCCTTCTTTTTGACTTCCTTTTCTTTTTCTGCTTTAGATAGCTGCTTTTCCATCTCTTTGGCCTGTCCTCTTGTGTAGGGTTTTCTTTTGATTTCCTCTGCCTTCTCTGCTTTAGGCAGTTGACTAATTTCTTTTGTTGCAGGTACCTTCACAGATGTCTCATCCTGGTGCAATTTCTCAGTTGCTTTGCTTTGCCTCCTAGTGACTGGCCTTCGTGTTTTGACCATAAATTCCTTACCAGATTCTTCAAATCTTAATCTTTTTGAGGCCTTTGATTTTTTGGTGCTTTCAGGTGATGACTAGGTTAAGTCAATAGGCATTGACTCAACCTGCACTGTTTTGGCTTGTTCAAAATCAATTGCCTCCAGCAAATCATTTAGACTAGCCTTTGACATAGGGCTTTCTTCCACTGCTATTGATTTTCCCTTTTCTCTGCTTAGCTGACTTCTGGTTCTAACTCTTGACACTTGTTCAACTCCACTTGGCCCTGGTGCATCTTTCTGGTGCTTGACTTTCTCCTTTGCTGATGACTTAGGTGTCTCTTTTGCTGATGACTTAGGTGTCTCTTTTGCTGATGACTTGGGTGTCTCTTTTATAACCACAGACTTCTTGGGTTTACTCAACTTGGTTTTGGGCTTCCTTTGGCCTTTCACCTGCTTTCTGAGCTCAGCCAGGGTAGGTTCTTCAGTTCTTTTTTCTCTTTCCCTATCCGGTAATGGAGTGAGGCCTGTCTTGCTTTGAAAGCCGGCCATAAAAATAAAAGAATCCCAATCCCTACCGATTTTTTGCAAACCATCTAACACCAGCAACTTTACTAAACCATGGTGAAACAGGGATGTTTCACAATCATCTTTCTTTAACTGGACTTTGTCACAAATTTTATTAAGACTTCTGAACAACTAGAAAGGAATGTCTATTGATGCTTTACCTGTGAAATGCAACAAGAGTTTGAAATGATAGGAATAAACTTTGGTGTACCTCCCCTCGCATGTTAGGTATTTCTGGATGCATGTAAGGAGCAGAGCATAATGTTCTTTTACATAACTCCTTGGCACAGCTTTGGTGAGGTCCTCATTTACATACTGTTCTTTTAAAAATTCTTTACAGGGAGTCATGTCAAACTTAAAATTTTTGAACCACTCTTGTCCTCCTCTCAAAATTTCAGTGACAATAGAAATGGCTTGTGGAGACACAGGAAATTCTAGCATTGACACCTTAGAATTCAAGCCAGTAAAATTCAAGGCAAAAGCTTTCGTTACCTCTGTATGTCCTCCCTTCAATTTTTCGCAAAACCTCCAGAAACCCGCATTTTTAAAATCTCTTGCTACACCTTCATCTCTGAGTGTAATATCAAGCCCCTCTGGCTCTGTTCTTAGGCACCTTCCGGATCGATGTACTCTTTTCTCCATCTTGCTACAAATGTCTTCACACAGAGAACTAACAGCAGCTACAACTCAGAAACAACCTCGGCTTTGGAGTGCAGGCTCGCTTGCAATGATCTCTTTAGATAAAAACTCGGACTTCTTTGTGTTTTTTTTAAAAAAATCTCGTAATACAACAGGCATGTTAACGCACCATGAATAAACATTATGAGGCAACCATACCTCATAAAATCTCTTTAAAATAATTGTCATGTGCGTGATCCTAAACCTGATGGCGGAATGATAACCTATCATGACCTGGAGAAGACATCAACTGATAAAATGTGAACGGACCTAATGAATCATCTTCCCAGACTTGACATTTCAAGAAAATGCGCTGCAAAAACCCCGAATCCCTGATTTCGTAGCGCAGACAATTATGAATTGACAAAACGCGCTACGAAATGGCTGGTAAATGATACGCTGCGAAAAGGTGGAAAAATGATTGCGCAGCTAAATTGGCCAATCATATTGTGCTGCGAAACTGCGCAAAATACAAATGACGCAAACAAGACAAGACATGCCTTACACAATAATGATGGAGGGTATCTAACGGTTTTTCACAAGGACTCACATTAATACCTTTTGAAATTGTGATTTCAAAGTGACACACATAGAAACCTATTGACTTAAACAAAAAAATTTATATGAATTTTTGGACATAGGTGGACTGTGGTTTTAAGTGATAACATCATCCTTGTCCGACATATGCCCATCATGAGAACTGCTACCATGTGCCCCATTAGTCCTATCCTCTTGTCCATGAAGGATCCTAAGTGGTTTTTGTCTTTACAAGTTTGACAAACTCTGAAGGATAACTGCATTGACCTTTTCTTGATTCTCTTGTTCCCTGTCAAGTCTATCTTGTGACTGAATGATTATGTCATTATCTAATTTGCAACTTCTTATCTTTGCATTCTAACTCCTCAATGTGTATACTATGTCCGGAGAGCACTCATCTCTTGGTTTCTCTTCTAATCTATAAGGGGAGACTCGTGAACTCTAATCCACCATTTTATTATTCATCTTTGATCTTTTACTTCCTGCAAGTATGCCATGTCAACTAAACCAAAATATAAACATAATCAACATACCTCAATGAAGTTCATGGGAGGCTATCTCGTCTGCAAAATCAATCCAGATTAACACGATTACATGTATAATCATAATCACATCAATATATCGACATCATCTCAATCATCATCCTAGTTACAGTGCATGATGTCACAAACTATAACACTGACTAGATACAAATCATTGATAACAAACATATAGACAATTGAAATGCATGCATGACAAACACATTCCACCCATTCAGTCCAAGTATTGAACCATGCTCTAATACCAATCTGTAACCACCCCTCCCATATCTACCCACTTTTACTGCCCTGTCGGGGTAAACATGAATTGAGGGATACTATGACATGACTCAAACTCCTAAGTATATTTAAGGAAGTGGAATTGAAAAATTGAAACTTTACTGACCTTCCTCAGGAGCTACAGGACCCCCAAGAGACAAACAACCACTCTAGGTACCATAACCCTGAGTTAACTTTCCTTTTTAGTGATATGGACTCTTATTTGCTTGCATAACAAGGTAAGACTACTACTGTAACCTTCCAGTCACACGGATAACCTTGCCACCCAATGATTGCAGTCTAAATTATCTAGTTCTGTGCATGAAACCCCAAGATCGAAGCCACTTTTTTAGGGCTAGGATCTGTACCTGTGCCCATAATTGATAGAACTTTCTAGAATGTTTTTCAAGGACATCTACACAACATGATTCCATCATGGTTGTGGTGGAAAAGTTGACAAAGGTAGCGCACTTCATTCCAATGAAGTCTACCTATTCAGCTAGTGATGTAACACGGGTCATTATCGAAGATGTAGTGAGGATGAATGGTGTTCCAAGGAATATTGTATCAGATAGGGATGCTAAGTTCACTTCTAGATTCTAGAAAGAATTATTTGTAGGTTTCAATACAAAGTTGGCCTTTAGCATAACTTATCATCCACAGACATATGGATAGACAAACAGGGTCAATAAGATATTGGAGGAAATTTAAATGATGTATGTGATGCACCAGCAAAGGATATGGGAGGAGTACCTTCCATTTGTTGAGTTTGTTACAACAATGGGTATCATGATTCATTGAGGATGAGTCTATTCGAGGCACTGTATGGACGGAGTTATAATACTCTTATCAGTTTGAGTGATCCAATGAACATAGTATTGATCGGAGAGACAAAAGGCTATGCAGATCTGAACAAGATGTTTAAGTTGTTTCAGGCTAGGGAACAGGGGTACTTGCGCATCAAGCCCAAGAAGAGCTCCTTGAGGATTGGATCATGTGTCAAGTTGGCACCTCGGTTTTATGGACCTTTAAATATTCTTCAAAGGATTGGACAAGTAGCCTATTGACTTGCATTGCCTCCGATAATGAAAGTCCATGAAATTTTCCATGTGTCATTGCTTAAGAAGTATGTTAAAGATGTTTATTATGTGATTGACTGGTCTGTATTGCAGGTGAAGTGAGACAAAGAATTCTAGCCGAAACCTCAGTGTATTTTACAGAGAAAGATGCTCATGCTCCAAAACTTAGCAATCGAGTAGGTTAAAGTGCAGTGGAAGCACTTTAGGCTCGATGAAGTTACATTAGCAGATGGATAATTAGATGCAAGCTATATATCATTCTCTATTTGCTAATTGAGCAAATGTTTTTGGCATATGTTCTGGTATGATGTTTTGGTATATGTATATGTGTATATGGATGTAAATACCACCATGAGTTGTGTTATAAAGATCCAATAAGCGGTATGGGGTTCATGTTGTTATGTTTTCAAGTTGGTTTGCTTCTCAACAGGTTGATCATTGTAAATATTGCATCGATCTAAGTTATAAAGCTCCCTGGGAATTATGTTTTGCTTACAACAGTCTTGTTGGTTGTAGGTGTCATTAAACATTAAGGACGGTGTTCCCCCAAGAGGGAGGGTTTTGTAACAACCCTAGCCAAAATTACATGTAATAAAGTTAAAAGAGGAAAAATAATAACCAAGGTCATGGAACACTTATTCCAAGTTGAATGTTGGGAAAAACATCCTAGTATGGGTGTTCATTTGGTTTATTATGGCTAAGGAAATTGGCAAAGGCTTTGGAAAGGAAAAGTGGAATTAATTGACATTTTATTTATGAAAATAATGAAATTAGGAGAAAAGGAAGGTGAAAGGTCATAGGTTTCATGTGAGGAGGAAAATGAAAGAAATAATGGAAATTGAAGAAAATAGAGGCCTCATTGATAAAAAGGCTTTTGAGGATCAGTTCACAACCTTTTGTCAGTTCAGTTTTGGAGCTCTCTCTCTAATCTCTCTCTTTCATACTCTTGGACACTTAGAGTATTCTTGGAGCACTCTAGCATTAGAGGAAAGAAATCAAGAAGAAGCAAGGATCAAGCAAGGAAGAGCGAGATTCAAGTGGATAGAACATGATTACTTGCAGGTATTGAGGTCCATGTATGATTTCCTTGCTAGTTTTGGCATGCATGATACATGCATATGTATTTTTGGTTCTCTTGTTGTCTTTAGCATGGTTTTGCAAGCATGACAATGGTTTTCAGCCTTGCCTTGCCATTTTCGAATAGCCATGGTGTGATGGTGTTCTCTTGTTTTGGTTGAGTTGGATTGTTGGGTGGTTTTGAAACTGAGTGGGGTGGTCTTAGGGGAGAAACACAAGGCCTAGGAATCCCTGGACCAATGAAGGTGGGGTTGCGGTAAAGCCTCATTGTGTATGCCCTCGGTAGGTCTAGGAATCCTCGACCGATGAATGACTAGATATATGGTAAAGGAAGCCTCATTGTGTATGCCCTCGGTAGGTCTGAGAATCATCGACCGGTGAATTGCGAGATATACAGTAAAGCCTGGAGGTGGAAACTTAAAAATTCCTCATAGTTTAGGTCGAGAAATCCAAAGGCATCCATGCTTGTTTAGGGCCTAGTGATCTGGTGGGATTGCGATAAATCCTAGTTGTGTTGATGAGGGTTTTGGGCCTAGGAATCCCTTGGTGGATATATGGTAAAGCCTGAGGAAGCCTTGATTGGTTTTGTTGTGAGTCCCACATTCATGTTTGGAATATGGCACAACGGTGATTGGTTGAAATAAAGATTTGGTTCAACCCAATCTATGGTCGAGTGGTTCGTGGAAATCCCTAACTTGGTTGGCTTATGCATACATGAATAAGAACTCCTTTTCCTTTGGTATTTCATGTGTAAATGTACTTGATAATATGTTGTTTCTATGGTTGTTCTATATTTGTTATTTTGTTAGTTATATGTTGGTTATAAGCATGGTTTATGACATATTTTGGTAATGGCTCTCATCATGACTTGATTAGTACATGAAATGTGAATGAATATATGACCTAGTAGATGATAATGTAGCTATTGGGATATGACACCAATTCTTCTTGACGATTCTCAGATAAGTATGAGACCCCTATGCTCATGCATGGCTTGTCGTGGGAGCGATTTGGGGTCTAGCTCAGCAAAATTATAAGTTATCTCACGTGCTGGGAACCTAGAAGGGTTGACGGTATCCTGAAGGTTTTGTAGCTGCTGAGAAAGGTCAAATTGGTTTTATTTTGTCAGTTCCATTTTCTTAGTTATACACGGGGATTTGAATCACATCATAGTAACTCTTCGACACATGTTTACCCTGGTGGACCGGTTAGCTTGGGTAAATGTGGGAGGAAGGTGTTACATATGTGTGGATTTATACTAATATCATGGATGCAGGGGCTACTTCATCATGATGTTGCTGGGTTGCACTAGTATAAATTTGTGCCCAATACTTAAAATGAATAATGTGAAATGAGTTTGTAATCTAGTATTAATAGCATGTTTAAAGTGTTGTAAAGTGCATGACTAGTTGTGCATTCTTGTTTGATGGGAAGGAATTTGATGTTATTCCATGTATTTGCATTCTGCCATTTAACTAATTATACATAAGAAAATGGGTATGCTCACCTAGTTACTCAATTGATAGGGGTTTTGAGTGCAAAGAAATCAAGTTTCTGCTATGTTTATGAGCTTCTACAACTCTTTGTCTCTATGTAGAAATGCACTTGAAATGTTGTTAAAATTGTCATTATACTTATGAATGAGCTTTTTTTTTTGTAACAAGGTTAGATAGTGGATATATTACCAAAAGTTGTGATGGAGAAAGCTCCTATTACAATCGGTTGTAGCATGAAAAGAAACTAAGAAATGA
>APFE031330155.1:4890-20920 GCA_000404065.3 Pinus taeda | reverse complement strand
GTTTTGAATTGAAGGTTGGGTGGTGGAATTCTTGGAGTAGATGGATAGAGCTAGGTCTTCAAGCCATTAGGCTATGGAGTCAACAAATGGATAACATAATTGGACCAGATCATTAAAGGGAACGTTCACAGGGCAGGCTAGCAAAGCAAAATGCAAATCTTTGAGCCTAGTGGGTGAACTAATTCTAACCAGGGTGAAAGGGCACTTAAGAATCCTTGGACCGAGATCAGAATGAAGAACATAGGATGATCATGAACAAAGTGCAATTAAGAATCCTTTGCTATAGACTAGAGGTGAAACTAGGGAAGCTAAGGAGCAGTTAAGAATTCCCTAGCTAAGATAGTTTAGAAGAAAATATTAAGAATGTAAAGCAGTCAAGACAGAGTGCATTCGAGCAATTTCTGAAATATCATTCCTTGCTATACATTTGGATTTTAGAAATTTACATAAAATATTATGGAAAAAACATTAGGAAAAACAACATTGAACATGGAAGAATACTTATTTGTTTTTCGCTTTACACAAGAATCCTATAAAATATCTGATCTTTGTTCCTTGATCCAGCAAGCCAATCTAGTGATTGATACAATGGAACTTTGATTTGAGAGAAAAATTCTATAGAAATGTTTTGGAATCCACCCCAAAATACTTCAAATGAAGAAGTATTTATACAAATTCTAAACTGAAATATCTTGAAAAATTATCAAGATTGATTTTACAAATATCTCACACTATTTTACATTAATAGAATTTAAATAAAGGACACTCAAAACTAATGAATCTATTTGACACTATATTTATGGATTGAGGGTGAAAAAGAAGAGAAATTTGAATTTGATAGAAACTCTTAATTGATGATGAGGCTTCCAAGTCACTAACTACATCCTTTCTTTATGCATTCAACTCCAGCAATTCTGCAAAATTAGGGTCCCTTGATACCTTTGTATATCTAAATTCGAGATATATATGTCAAAAGTGAAAGAGGTTATTGTAGATAAGTATGTTTTTTAGATAAATCTCTCTTAGTTTCCCAAAATGCAGCTCCAACTGTTCACAATATGCTCTGCAAAAATATGTCAACAACAAGACTTTGCACAATCCAAAAAATAGGTTATGAAGACATGCACTTATCTCACTTTTGGTAATACGTGTGTAAAAACTGAGATAGGTTTTTGTATATTAGCCTTTGAGGAACACAAACCACCTCCAATTTTTCAAAATTCATCTTGTATTAGCCGAACTAGTTTCTGAAAAACTATGACATTAAACAGGAAATTTCTGAAGAATGTACCATTTATGCTCTGATTTCATCTTTTAACCTTAAATTTCTTTTAACTATTTTTCACTTTTACTTTGGATAAACTTCATTGTTGTTGGTGAAGGTGTTTTCATCTTTGTTTAGCCCTTACTGCCTCCATGTTTACTTTTACTGTTTACTTTTGCCGCTCTGTTTTTTCATCTATCTTCACTTTGACATGAATCTGTATGCTTTGTAACTATCTTCCCTGTTGTTTGTCTTCATGCTAGCTGTTTTACTTGACTTGGTCTTCAATTTGATACTCTTTAACCCTGATACACTTTGACTATTCTTTACTGTGTCCTTTTAACTTCATTATATATTTTAGGTTTTTACTCTCTATTTCAACAGTAAATCATTTAATTCCATGTTTCCTATGCTTGTCTTTTATTTTGCATCTCTGTTTGAATAGGTTTGATAACAATCTTAGAGTAAAGAAGTCTTATGACTAGTATTAAGACTGTTTATCCAAGGCTGCAGTCTTTTGATCGCCTTTAAAATAAAACAAACTGTTAGGAAAACGTTGGGTTGACAGGGAGGGTCATTAATGGTTTTATCGAGCTTTATAGGTCTATGGAATGAGTCCAAAGTGCTTTTAGGAGGTAAAACATGCTTGAATTAGTTAGCAGAGGCTTCAGGTGGTGTAGAAGTGTTACACAGGGTTTTACTGCACAAACAGGCGAAAATGAGCAAAATTGGGGTTTTTGTATTTAAACGAATAAATGTTTGATTTTTTTGAATTTTGGCGGAAAGTGAAAAGTAGACGGTTTTTTCATTTAGTGAGAGGGTGGTAAGCAGTTTATTTCGCAACGCTTTTATGGGCTAGGTGGTATTTGGGAGGGGACGCTCGATTCCACTCATTGAATGACAAGTAGCATCGGGGGCAGGGCGGAAAACCACTTTTTCGGGTGGGTATCATTCGGCGGATGGGTTGGCCTGATATGGATAAGGACTGTCAGATGTGGAGGGATATGATCGCACGGTGATCGGGCGAGGAAGCTACACGGAGGCTAGTGGGGGCCCGGTGGGCACTTAAGTGCGGCGATATTAGGGTTAATGATGGGTTAAGTTGGGATTAAGCCATTAGGGTGATTAGCAGAGGATTTAATCGGGGTTTTTCCTAACATAATCGTAGATCGATTAGTTAGTAGATTTGGTCAGGGTTTTTAGGTGAGACTAATAGTTTATAGTTAAACTAGGGTGTAGGGTTAATTAACACATAGGAGCTATATATATACGGGTAAATGGGTTTTATTATTGGGATTTAATATAATAAAATTAGTAATTAATATGAAAAGATGAGCAGAAAAGGGAAAAATCACTAAGTACATGCTCTTTTTGTGAATTTGATGTTTTTCACATATTAACATTAATACTTAGGGCAATGTGTTTTGGTGGTTTTTTATATGAAAATTCTTTATGTGGGGCAAAAAATGCTTTTCCTAGGCAAAAGTGTTTTAACCTCAGGAAATGAATATTATTAGGAAAATGAATGAACTGAAGGGGGGGATGAATTTTTATGAGGGGAATTTAGTACTTGATATCCATAAATCATTGAGCCGAGAGTCTGGTCCCTCCAAAAGTCATATAAATGCTCTGAGCCTCTTTGACTTAAGGTTTTTGAACATTTTGAACTTTATTATGGGAAATTAGTAAAGTAAAAGGTGAAATGTATGGAGGAAGTTAATTAATTGACTTTGAGATCCATTTTCATGCTTGATTGTTCATTCATATCTAGAACATATGATGGAAAATAATAAATATGCTTTTGTTTAATCAATCATCATACTTCTGCAACCTTTCTCCTACTTACCCATTTACTTTTCCTACCATTTTTTCTTCACTTTATTAGGGTGCATTTGAGTTAACAAACCCTTATCAAATATTTTTCTTTCTCTTTACAATAGTAAGCTAACTAAATATAACCTTATTACATCCAAGGGCACAGATTAGACAGTTGAGCTTCTTTTATTTACTCTACCTATCTAATTATCTGCCAAGGTTACACTATTTGACCATATTTTTATTCTCTATCTATAGACATGAAATTGAAAACATGAAATAGCCAAGTTTAAACATTTTGACTATCACGGATTGTAGCAAGGATTATAAGCCGCACACAATCTTTTATTAGCATAAAAAATAAATAGGAGTGACATTTTGGCTTGCTCACTTTCATGGTCCTTTTTTCTTTTTTTGGGGTTCATATTTTTCATCTTTTTTGACCTTTTTTATTCTTTTTGTCCTTTGATTATTCTTTTAGGACATACTCTCTTTACATTTTTTAATTTTTCAATATGGAAAACATTTGCAGAAAGCAAAGGTATGTACATATTATAAGATTTAATCTCACAGTCACTCAAAATTATGATTCCTTTTGGTATAGGAACCTAACACTTGGTCAAACTATTAGTTCTATGATTTTATCCTTAGTCGAGTTGTTTGTTCTCTATTTGCCCTAGAAGTATAAGTTCTTCTATGCCTCATAAATGAGGGATCAATGCATCTTCTTTGGTCTCTAATTTAATTTAAAATAGAACCAATTATTATTTTATTATTATTATTATTGAACAATCAATAACATAACTAGACGACCTGCTATGGTGCCCTTTGGTGACAAGAAAAATAAAATTCTGAGAAAAAAAAAAGACACTTTAAATCCAACTTGGCTTTTTGAATTTCTTTACCTCACCCTTTGCCAAGCTTTTGAATTTTTATGGAAATGAAAATAAATACTAAAAGCACTTTTTAATATAAGAAAATATATCAAGTTTATGAATTTTTACGGAAATACAAATAAATATTAAATACACCTTTTAATATTAAAAAAATATATTACTTATGGGCTTCTATGGAAATACAAATAAATATTAAATACACCTTTTAGTATTAAAAAAATATATTACTTACGGCCCATAAGTGTGGTCCATATTAGAATTTGGTTGTATGAATTCTGATTTTTATATAAATATACTAATAGTTTAGATTTAATATTATGAGAATATTTTTCTTCTTATACACAATTTACTTAATGAAATTATAAGAGTTTCAACTATTTTTCAGTTTCAAAATAATAGATGTGAAAAATAATAGATGTCCACATTGTTAACATGTATCAAATTCCAAATATTATTAAAAATATTAAAAACACTCCTCTCTCTCCACTATCCATTTGTTTGAATTCTTGATATGCCCTTTCATTTGCTGGTATTCTAATTTTTAAATTAAGTATCTTTGATCCACAATGAAACACCCAAGATGTCCTCCACAATACTAACAATGTGAAGGAAATCTCTTATTTTAAAGTTTCAATGCTTTCCATGGGACAACTATGCTTCAGATCTCATGAACGTGGTCGAATTTGCTATTCCCACACTTCCGCAAAAGATATACAAATATTAGCTTTCAATTGCATTTCCATCTCAATAGTTATAGTTATAATTACTCACTATAGAAAACATAAATTATAGTTGTATTAGGATTTAGATTAGAGTCAGGATTTCCTTTAAGAGGCACTTTAGTAAAAAGATACATATTGGATGCCTAGATATGTACTAGATTAGAAATATGTAAAAAGTACGAACAACTCCCTAATTTGCAGATGAGGTTAGTTTCTGTTGTTGTTGAAAGTATTTCTTAACATTTTTAGAATGATTTTTTAATATATTGTAATTTTTTATTTCAACTTTTTGATATTTTTACAGCATGTATGCTTTACGACATTTTCATAATGTTTTTTTAATATATTGTATATGTTTCCTTTGAAACTTCTCAATATTTTTACAATACCAAATACATGCTTTCCAAGATTCCATAACAAGTTGGATATATATGCGTTGGATATGGGGTGAATTCAGGAAATGGTAAAATGATGATAATGGAAGATTTATATTAATAACCATAAAGTTTAATATTTGTTCCTTAAGAAAATGTAAACACTATTTCATGATAAAACATGGTATGGTATTTGTTTTGATTTTTTGTGAGTATTGGATATTGCAAAATATCAAAATTATTGATTCGGAGTTCTGGCAAATTTGTGTGGCAGTTAAGGTTTGTTATTTTTTTTGCAAACACGATGTGAATATCTAATTACAAATATTAATTTTGATAAACATATTTATAGCACTATAAATAATATTTTGCTTGTGCATGCGATTGATAATAAGATTATGGGCATATATCAACCACATTTATTAATGTATTTGTGTTAGTAATAAAATTTTGAGCACTTTTCCTTTTTAGAATTATGTGAGAAATCAAAATATGTAGAAGAACATGATCACTCTTTTAATAGTGAAAAGAGTTTGCGACAAAGATTGTAACTTTACAAATATCTTAGAAAATGAGATAGCGATGTAGTCTTTTTAAACAATTTTCATGGAAATACGACAAATAATTTATGTATAATTTTGTAGTGTAATTTTATAATATCATGTTTATTTTCATTTAGTATTGTATATTATATATATATATATATATATATATAATATATATATATATATATATTATATATAACAATTTCAAAATAAAAGTATATATTTTAATAAGAATTTATTTGTAATAGTCATCTTTAATTAATAATGTTTTTTTTTATCATATCAAGTTAAAATGACAAAAGTCAGACAATGTAAATAGCCTTAGAGAATACAATTGAATTGAGATTTAGCCAGAGATGAACAAGAACTTGCAAAGGAACATTCCCATAAAGTATGCTTCGTTGTTTCTAATAAGAGAAATAGCATAGACCATCAATAAAACTCTTTTGATCAATAAAATTTTGAAGGGAAAACCATGAAAATGTATATTTTTATTCTCTCTTTATTTTTATATTTATTATATTTTTATTCTAACTTTATTTTGTTTTTATTATATTTTTATTCTCTCTTTATTTTTATTTTGTTTTTAAATTATATTTCAAATCTTTTCCAAAAATTGGTAATGATGATTAACTGTTTGCATTTGTGATAAATAATTGGTATGCCTTTATTATTTTTAACAAACCTTATATATTTGGCTAAAAGAAATATACATCAATTATATAAGATAGAAACTGGAATTGTCTCAAGTCCAACTAACATCACTATTCAACCTCTATTATTGTTGTTCACCAAGACGGTAATTTTATAAACATACTACAAAATCTAGAAATGTGGCTTAGCTAGATGGCTACATAGTTTTTTTAAACGATTGTCACACAGATATGACAAATGGTTGGTGTATAATTCTGTAGTGTCATGTTTATTTTCATGTGTTACATGAAATACATATTTTTTATTTGTATTTTCCAATATTTATATATAATAATTAAAAAAGAAAAAAAATAATAAGTATACATTTTAATTAGAATATAGTTTTAATAGTTTGACATCTTTAAATAATAATGTATTTTTTTACTCATCAAGTTATAAATGTGAAAAAAATGTACCACCAACCAATGTAAATCACTTTAGAGAATGTCATTCAGTTGAGATTCAACCAGAGCCAAACAAGATCTTGCATAGGAACATTCCTATAAAATATGTTTCATTGTTTAAGATCCTAGAAATAGCATAGTCCTTAAATAACATCTCTTTTTATCAATAAAAATTTTGAAGGACAAATCATGACAATAAATATGTTTTTATTTCTCTTTATTTTTTCTTAAATTATATTTTAAAGCTTTTCCAAAATTGGTGATGACGATTATCCATCTTCGTTTTTGATAAGCGATTGGAACCTCTTTATTATTTTAACAAGCCTTATATATGGCTAAAATAAATATACACCAATTATAAAAGATAGAAAATTGAATCATCCCCACTCCACCTAACATTATTATTCAACCACATTTTTTTCCACTGTAATTTTTCAAGAAATTGAGACGACCATATTATTTCCAATAAAGTGAGATTCTTATCCTATTTTAGAATAGATATTGGTCGTAAATGATTAGAAAAAAAAAAAAAATATATATATATATATAATAATATATATATTATATATTATATATATATATATTAAGTAAAAGTCTCTCAGGGAGGGATTATGGACACTTCTTAGTATAATATTAAAATTTCAATGTTTCCATTACACACATTCATTTAAGTGTAGATGTTAATTTCTGGCGATGTGTAATGATTTTTGTATTACAATAATAACAATATGGATGATTTGGAATTTGGAGAGCATGAAGAACAAAAAATGAATATGAATGAACAAAAAATAGAGTGTCCATAAGGAAATAGAAAAAATATGACAACTAAGGAATATCAGCAAAAAAAGTCACAACAATGACAACAGAACAACATCAAGAAAATATGAAAGAACAAGTTGAACGATGAAAAGTATATCAAATAGAATACCAAAGAGAATTTTGAAAAATAAATGTGCAACAAATGGAAACACAACAAGTAGAGATGAAAGAACAAATTGAGCAACAAAGAGCACATCAAATAGAAATTACAAGAATACAGTGATAAAGAAGACATAACAAATGAAAATAAAACAATAATAAG
The DNA here is from genome assembly GCA_000404065.3 of Pinus taeda. Classification (NCBI taxonomy): domain Eukaryota; kingdom Viridiplantae; phylum Streptophyta; class Pinopsida; order Pinales; family Pinaceae; genus Pinus; species Pinus taeda. Next base: position 13,126 of record APFE031330155.1, on the reverse strand, counting down.
AAGATATGAAGAACAAATTTTATGACATCAAGTACATCAAATATAATATAAAAGAGAATATCGAGAAAGAAAAGCGCAACAAATGACAACAAAGAAACAACAAGAAGAGATGAAAGAAAAAATTGAATAAGAAAGAGCACATTGAAGAGAAAATTGAAGAGCATATCAAGAAAGAAAAGAAAAACAAATGACAACAAAACAACAACAAGAAGAGATGAAAGAACAAATTGAATGACAAAGAAAAAATCGAGGAGAATATCAAAGAGAATATCGATAGATGGCATCACAACAAGTGACATAAAAAGAATTTAAAGGGAAAATAATACAAGAAAATGTAGAAGAAAATCCTATAAAAAAATATCTTTAAAACATGTAGCAAAAAATCCTGTGAAAAAATGGTGTTTAAAGGATGTAGAAGAAAATACTACGAAAAAAGGTTGTTTAACAAATATCTATATATAACTTCAATCATAAGTTCTCATTAATATAGATATTGCACATCAAAAAATTTGTGATAGAATTGATCAATTAGCTCAAGTTCAAATGTGTTATGTGTGTGAGGAGTCAGATGTTAGAATTCATATATTTAAAAAAATACAAGACCAATATGCATGAGATATAAAAGAGAAGGTACTCATCACAAATTTCCATATGATAATCAAATGAATCCATGACAACAACCTAAATTTCTTCAATATCTCAAACAAATTTAGGATATGCTGATAGTACATGCAAGTCCAATTTTATAGGCTATTCAATAAGTGAAAAATACAGATACAGAGGACACACTATTAGTTTTCCAAAACAGGTTGACAATCTTGCCATGAGGTTACCTTGACATATTCAAGACTTGGATTTGGTAATTGTGGTTAGAAAATATAAAGTATGTGTGCATTGAATTATAAGATTGAGAGTTAAATTTGATGATAATGCACTTAAATAATTACCTAAAGTTGTAACATATATATCACATTTGATTAAATTTGTTACATTTATAGACATAGACAATGGAACTGAATTTTTACATAGCTTACAAACAAATTATTTGTTGGAAAAACCTTCAAATTCATTATGAGAGATTGATATATTCGAGATCGAGAAAACTTGAACCCTAATGTAGAGGAACATAACCAAAATGCAAAGTAAGTTCTTAGTTGACCTAGCATTGGCTCATCTCCAATCAATGAGTATAACACTATGGGATTATTTGTTATGGCATTTCCAATATTGCTCCCAAATGGTGAAGCATATTGGTTTCAAGCATGAAAGAGAAATGCCCATCAACATGAGTATGCAAAAATTCTTCTTCGATATTTTGACAATAGGTTTGGAAGGCACCCACACTTTAGATATTTTTTACTCAATATTATCATGAGACATCATTCTTAGTCTTTGTCTGCAGTTTTTGTGAAGAAGAATATGTGTCATCTACCAACAACAATGGAGAAATTAAGAAAACATTTACAAATTATGCTAGAATCAGGACTTAGAGAAAGATTAATGTGATATGGAATTGTATTAAGAGGCACCCATGCATATTGGAATAAGTGTTGTGTTAAGTTCTCTAAATTGATTCAACTGATTATGAGTCCTACAATATTCTTTACATTAAGTGAGTAAAATATGTAATGCTCATATTTGCATAAATTGATGTTGGGTACATGTCTTGCAGATTCGGTGGAAGCACGGAAATGTAGACATCAAAATTTCATTGATAATCCTCATATTGTAGCACATTATGTGCACTTAAGACATACAATGTTTCAAGATGAATTTTTCAAAATTTTTCATAAAGCTACATATTATCGGTGTCGCTATGAGTGCCAATATCGTGGGTCTTTACATGTGCATGGATTACTATGCTTAAAACATGTTGTTAACATGGAAATATTAACATGGGATGATCCCATGCAAGTTAGAATTGCAAAAGAATATTTTGATGAATGTGTACATGCAATAAATCCACATGATTAATGTCGAAGATATATTTAGGTTATCCTCAATGTCGATGTTCATCCTTACTTAAAAGAAAAAAAATATTTTAATTGAATCCTATGATTGATTATGAATAAATTCCTAATTATGTTAAGCATCAAATTACCTACAATGAGAGACTTTCTAGGAAGATTGGTAAGTTGATATAAGGAAATGTGAGATCTGTTAGAGTCGATCTTGTCAGTCCTCTGTCAGAGATCAAAACTCTGTATGAATTTCATTTTTAGGTGTCTCGCTCCATTCACTCCAGCTGCATTCCCCTAGGGGCATGCCATAAACCGACGAAAAGGTCTTGATTAGTCAGTTCCCCTCATGTCTGGCACCTGTTGGCTCAGGTCTTTTGTCCGTATTCACTAAGGTCCATGACAGTCAATGTTCGATCCTTAATGCACAAGAGTCATTTTCAGTCATTAGGTCTAGGGATCAGATAAATTGGTCTTCAAACATGTCTAATAAAGCCATGCAGGCTAGAGAGAGGCCCTTCCAAAGTTATGATTCAAAGAGTTTCATCGTAATGTTGAGAGGCTTTGACTGTTCTTCAAAACTCTGTTCTGAAGAAAAGTCAAACAATGTGTTGTTTGTGATAATTTTCAAAAAAGTCGCCAGTTGATTTTTTCAGGTGCAGTCATGGTTTCCTTGGCCAAATGCCATGTCATGCGACCCCTGCAAAAGTGCCAAAAAATTTCTTCATTTGAGCTAAAAATTCAAAGGGAAAAGTGAAATTCAGTGCTGCTTTAAGTCAGTGAAAAGAGCCAAAATGAAACATTAGCAAAGTGGGTTTTGGAGAAGAAAAAATTAAACCCATGACTCCAAATTCCTTTATATACAAGTTTCCACAAAAATCAAAGTCATTGTGCAAATCAAGGTCATAGAGAAACATAGAAAAGAATTGAGAGAGCAAAGCATGCATTTGGAGTGAAGTTGGAGTCATTTTCAGGAGCGCAGCACACACACAGAGGGGTGCGACGCACATAGAGGTCACGACGCATAGAGCGCGACCCTGCAGTGGAAAAATTACAAGGGCACGACACATATAAAGAGCGCGGCGCACTAGGTTTGTTGCGCGGCGCACAGCCACAGAGGCCCGAAATTGTTCCCAATTGCATCAAATGTTTTGGAATTCCTTCTAATTGCCAGGTAGGGTCTGTCTCTTGGCTTGCTCATCAAATTTTTGTGAAGGTTATGGTGGTTCATGGCTATGTATAATTGCAAAAAAACTCATAAAACCTACCACTAGAAAACATCAAAGCCATTGTTGTTAGGGTTGCAAAATTGTGGTGTTAGTGCCAAGGCTCCGTTTTCACCCCTCATTGTGTCACTCCTTTCCATTGTTCCCTTCCCCCTTATCTCATTCTTCCCTATTATCCATACCATAAAACACTACTAAACCCCTATTCCCATCATATTATTCCCCTCCTAATACTTCCTTTTTTTCATTGTTCCCCTTGGTGGCAGATATCACAACAACACCTAGTTTCACACCATCATCAAAGGGCAATGCAAGTACAGTACACACAACATTCATGGCATCTGAGCATTCATCAGAGTATGAGATGGAAACACAAAGTGATTTATCCTCAGAAGAACAGACTCCCAGGAGACATCACAAAAGTGGCAAACACGTTAGGGATGAGCCAACCACCCTCACTGAATTGCACGCCTGTCCTCTTGTTATGTCAAGCTTCCAGCATCTATCATGTTTTGAATTTTGTCAAAGGGTGGCTAATGTTAGAGTTCATCATGAGTTGGCCCATCTTATTGTGCTTCACCTACATGGAGGTCAGTCTATCTTGGCCGGGGTCACCTTCACATTGACACCTGAAACTATCTCATTGGCAACCGACATACCAAATGTTGGAGAACAGTGGCACAAGAAACAGAAGATGGATAGGCAACATTATGAGCCTTACATTAAGGCCAGTTTCTTAAGGTAGCTCACAAGAGTCTTTCCATTCAGATATTTGAAAGATGAATATGCTCCGGTCATGAAATTGATCATGAAGTACTTCAGCTGTGAGGGGAGGTTCTCTCGTCTATATGCCTACCACATCAGGTTGCTCATGCACTTTACCAGGGTACGGATGATGAACCTCCCATTTTTCATTTGCAAGAACATAGAGAGGATGAACACCTTCATGCAACACAAGACCCCTCAGCAGCAACTTAACAGTGTTTATCACTTTGCTCTTATCCAGATTTTGGTGGATCATCAGTTGGGATTGCAGGGCATTTCTTGGGATGACTTCATCTCCCGTGACCTCTTCAGCACTTCACAGGTATTATCAGAGGTGGAACATGAGATAGGTGGTCCTTCTCATCAGTATGAGCACCATGATACCACTACTATGCCAGTATTCATCACATATCAGAGGGGTAGTAGGCATTTCTTTGCAGCAGCAAAGCGAGTGTTATCTCCACCCAAGGTGGAAGGGGCCTCACTTCCGACATCATCAACGTAGGTACAGGACAAGGGCAAGAGGCCCATGCATGACGAGGGGCCGTCAGGTGAACAGGAGGCTGACTTCATCCTCATTCATGATGATGATGCAGATGAGGAAAGTGCCAAACTTAGGAGGACCATCCAGGACCAGAAAACGGAGATCCAAGGCTTGTCACTCAATTTGGAGAGGGAAAATGGATTATCAAGTATTTGGAGTAGAGGAACAAGTAGCTTGAGGACCAGCATGATATCATGGAGCTGCAAAGCATCCGTGAGAATCGCCAAGCTACCCAGCATAGGAGGATTGAGCTCACTCCATTGGAGCAAGAGATTAACAATGACTGTGAGTCTTGGTTCGAGCGTATCAACATCCACCTTGAGAGACTGCTGGAGAAGGCCGACAGGGACAAAACCATACTGAGGTGGGTGGTTTATCATTACAGGGCATGGAACATGAGTTCAAAGGTTGGGATAAGGAGTTTGAAAGCAAAATTGAGCAAAGCGACAAAGAGGCAAAAGAGGCAAAAAGAGCAAGATCGGCTTCGAATCTTGGCTGAAGCCTCTGTGGCCCAACATAGCACCTCAAATAGGATCTCCAGCCCAAATTTCAAGAAATTTGGGGCAATTTTGGTCACATGGCAAATTTTTGGTCACAACATAGGTTTTTTCTTCCTGTGCGTCGTGCCACTGGCACGGCGCTTAGGATTGGGAGCTCCAAATCACAAATGGCTTGCATTTTTGGATTCAGCATGCAAAATCATGACTACTGTTGCATGGACAAGAAATTTCGGCATGATTTGAGTCTCCAGGAGGTCAAAAACACTCAAACAATGACCTCTGTGCCCCTATTTTGACACATAAGAAGCAGTCTTGGGAGAATGAAGTTTTGAAGGGGAAAATGAGGACCAAATTTAGAAATTCCACTTGGGTTGGAAAGTAGACAAGCCAGGATTTCTAACAAGCACACTTGGGCACATTTGTGACTCCTACAGGTACCTCAAAACAACCTCCAAAGTGGCACAGTGCATATAGAATTGGGCGCGGCGCATATAGAGAAAAAGGCCAAATTCACCTCCGTTTCGTGACTTTCTCCAAGTGGGCCCGCTCATCTACATTTCACTTTTTTCAGCACCTAAAGAAAAATTTAAATTATTTTCACTAGAGTATGGCTTCCATCCAAGTGGAAAAGGAAGGCAAGCAGTCAGCCAAGCTATTTGTCATTTTTGTAACGCTGCACCTGTAACTAATGGTTGGATTTCCACTTCCATTTTGTAATGATTCGAAAAACTCCCCAGCTCTTGGTCATTCTATTTCCTCATAGCATGGTCTATTTATTGTATGAAAACCATTTGCAAAGGTTTGGTTGGCTTGTAATTTCTGGGAGACTGTGGGAGAGAGACTCAATTCTTCACTGTATATTTTGACAGAGGATTAATGAAAGGCAATGGCTCTGTTTCATGAGATTCATGTGGTTGTGAGTGTAGCAAATGTGTCTCTTTATGTTTCATATGTATTTCGTTATGTTTCACTGTTAATTTCATCTTCATTTCCAGTGAAATTTTCTAAGTAAGATAAGGTAGAATTCATATTTATTGCTCTACCTATGGGAGAGTTTCACGTATGTGTTCTTCTTCTGTTGAAAAGGATTCATATGTTTATGCCATTTTCACCCTCCTAAAAAATCTTTCCGTTCCGCATTACTTCAAATTAAATTTCTAGAATTTCCTCCTGTCTTGCCTCATGAAGTGATCTGTGCCTTTGTATTAAATTCTCTGCTCATTGTTGTCGTTGGTCCCATACATCCCAGAAACTCAGTCATTTATAAAAAATGTGTTACTTGTTTCCATATTCATTTACTAGCCTAAATCAATATTTCACTTTAAGTCATCTCAGGCCATATCTCTTATCTATTCACTGAGTGTGACACAGAGAGAGCCCTCTCCTGTTCTGGTAGGGCTAGCTACCAGACTGAGCGTGGTTTATGGTTACCCTGAATTTTTCCTTCCTTTAGCCTAAGGTTGATTTAGGTGCTAACATAGTGGCGACTCCACTGAGGATGAAATTACTCCCCTTACTTCTTGATAATTCTAAGATTCCGGATGATAAGTTTAGGATTTGATAGGCTGAGTGAGTTGGTTGTGTCCTTTGATTTTTCTTAATAGCACGCTGGCTTCTAGGAGATATACCAGAGCTAATCCAGACCCAGATCCTCCACACATCTATGAAAATCCCAATTTGATTCCGAGACTTCATCGTCAAGAAATCTCTATATCTCCCGTGTTCAAATCCCACTCATGCCCTAACATTTTTGAGTATCTTGAAGAGCTAGATTTTGATGAGTAGTTTGAACTATCATTGTTTGAGACCAAATCCGAAAGGGCAGTTGACTCTACTATCTACAATCCACAGTTTCTTGTAGACTTGGAGACGGAATGGGCTAACCGGTCAATTGATAATTACATTGTAGCACAGCTTCAAACTCCAATTACTAGCCCCCTACAAAATACCCACACTCCTCCAACACCTCCAAGGCCAAATCCACCAAGAGTGATGGTTTCCCGTTTTGCACCTCTTGTTCTGCCTCAAGTTTTGGATGATATGCCTGCAGATTATCAAATAAAAATATCGTTTTTTGATGGCACTCCTAACAGCATTACTGCTCAGCAACATGTGGACAGAATGGCAGATTTCTATGAACTTCATGAGATCGATGCAGAGAATGTGCCAATGAGACTCTTTGTACAGACATTTGTAGGTGAGGTGAGGAAATGATTCAGAGGTTTTCCGGCTGCACATATCGCTACCTTGGCCGACCTAAAAAGACAATTTTTAAACCGATGGGAAGTGAAAAAGAATCCTCTTCAAATTCTGGTTGAACATGAGCAAATCAAACAAAACGCTGGTGAGTCGGTCCAAGACTATTGCATTAGATTCAATTCATTTTATAATGAAATTCCAAATCATCTAAGGCCACCTGTGGGACTAGCCATGGTGAAGTTCCCAGATGGTTTTGATGCTGACATGGATTATCAATTAAGAGAGAGAGAACCAGCCACAATGGAAGACATGCAGAAGATAGCGGTCAACGTTGAAGCAAATATGTTGACCAAGAGAGCTAGAGAAAAGGCAGAGAAGAAATTCACCGCAAAAGAAGAATATTCCTCGGTAGATCAACTACTCTGGAAGGTAGAGCAGATGCTTGAAAGGGTGAAACTTGACAAACCGGAGCCACAAGTTAGAAATCCTAACTTTCGTGGTCAGCAATAGCCACAATATAGAATAAGACAGAGAGATCAAAGAGCCCAAGAGCAGACAGCACAGCAGCCAGTACAACCACCTTTGCAGCAACATTTTGTGCATGGACCAGAGTCAGATGAGGATGGGAATATAATAGGTGAAGAAAACCACCTCTTTACTACTGATGATTTGCCTATTTATCTCACTGAGGATGAGGAGTATGCAGAAAGTTCGGCTGTACGCAAAGACGTAGATTTCATTCTAGCAAATGACACCGTCTTGGAGGAAGAATCAGATGAGTACCAAAGAGGCTATATGAATGCTCTGTTTGCCCAGCACCAACGATATTCACTTAGAAACAGAGAAGTGCCAGTCAAACCAATTCAGAAAAGGAAGGATATTGAGGCATCAAAGAATGATTCATCAGTTGCATAAAGGAAAGGAAAGGAGGCAGTTGATCTGGATTGCAGCAAATCACCATCAGCAAAACAATCACATCAGCAAGTTGCATCGAAAGAAAAGGAAAGGAAAGAAATCCCAGTCAAAGAGGTAGAAAAGGTTCCC
>APFE031330154.1:0-14580 GCA_000404065.3 Pinus taeda | reverse complement strand
ATTAAATTTACAAGGATGATTACTCTTATATTAATATTAACATTAATATTAAAGCGAGTTGGTAAATAACTATAAAAATTAGTTAAAATATATTGATTTAAATATTATTATTATATTAACAGTAATATTAATATTAAAGCCAATCATAGCAAAATCCCTAAAAATCTATGGAAAAGCGATTGAGTGAACTAGTCTCTAAGAACATCATCAAGGAACCTAGTTTGTACTAGCCTCTTATGTCTATGACACTCATGAGTATGATCAGATATATGATTCAAATCATCTTGTTTCAAATTTGACAAAAGGTAAATCCTAAGATTCTACATAGTAGGCAACTAAAAATGATTCAGGAAACTACGAGCAAAGGAAGCAAAGTCATTATAAGATGCTCGATCAAGCTCGATATACCATTTTACAATATCGCCTATCAAAGTTCATTGGAAGAGTCACAACTTCACAGAATCATCCACCAAAGAATTAGATGAACACCATAAATGAAAGGTGGTGATGAGTGTAGAATGACTCTCACCAGGTTTCCCTTCAAACTTAGGAATATTAGAGGGTAACTTGGCTGATATAGGTAGCCACTTAGGATCATGACATTTGAGGTCATTGGTCATCTTATCCAAGTCTGGTAAATCAAGAGGCATCAAAAAAGGAATTTAAAATTGACCAAGTGAATCATAAGGGTTGTAACCACCTTTCAGATCATAAGGTCCCCCCATAAGTAGTGAGAGGAAGAAGGATTTAGACCAAGGTTATAACTCATCATAGTATACCGATATCCTAGCTGAATAAATGAGGTGTAAGGATCACACGCCCCAAGGAAACTACCCCTAAATAGGAAAGGACTATTATGGCCTTGGTTTCCTACATGATTTTACCCAACACTAAAGAAAGGGTCTTCATGTGTAGAAGCCTCACCATACACATAAGAGATTGTAGTCATAATGGTATTAATGGGGATGGATCCCCCACATATACGTCTAGCCCCCCTAAAGGAAAAGGAACCTCTAGAGTAAGGTGTCCCTCCAAACATAGAACTCGACCAAGGTTGATAAGTACTACCATAAGTAAAGTTCCCCCCAAGCTAACTAGAAGTAACAAACGATCCCCCCGTGATGTTAACCAAATTTAAAATTCTCGTTATCAATGTAGCAATCATAGGTTGAGATGAGCTAGGATAAATGTAGGAATCATAGCTTGAGATGAGCTAGAGGAAGGCATAGACACAAACAAAGGTTGAAAATGTGATAGGTTCATAAATGTAACCAATCGAATGCCCCAAGAAGATGTGAGAGGTGTGGAAGGAGGTATCGATCCTGCCACACTAAGTGGTGGTAAATATGTCATGGTAGTAGAAATTGTCAATGCAGAAGGTAAAGTGAGACATATCTACTCCATAGAAGAAGAAGTAATTTCACTAGCCAGATAAGGATTCATGTAAAAAGGTTCACTACCATCAATGTTCAGCAACACTAGAATTGGGTTGAGAGGGTTAGTCAAAGGTGGGTTAAAGTGTGGTAGAGGACCTCCATTAATCACCTCAATAGTAAAATAATCTTGCTCACTAGGACCAAATTTATCCTCTCCCAAGCTGAGTATGGTCTAATTTTTTTGTTACCATAATTAACCTATGTTTACGTAGTGGTGGACCTTCATCTTCATGATAATGGCCTAACAATCTACAAGAACTTTGGTTCCTTTATTTAGCCATGGTTAATATATGTTTATTATCAAATTAAGACAATTAAGACACTCATATGGCCAAACTAAGACTCAAACCAAAGATCACTCTATAAAATAAACCCTAAAGGTAAGCACACATAAAACAAAGAGATATAGAAGTGATATTCCCAATGTTTACGTCGGCTTTATCATAGAACATGTCAACAACGAAGATGTGGTTAGGATAGTTATAGCAGACACTTTCTTAATTCCCCTTTTAAACCCAGTCCAAGTACCCTTATTAGTCGTGGGGTACCCTCCAGGAGGATCGAATGAGTCTACTTGAAATCCGCCCCGAGTATAGAGAGGATGAACCCCTCCCCATCACTTGTGTAAAATCTCATAAAGAAAGGCCACTAAGGCTGCCACGAACAACAACACATCCTGGGGGGATAGTTGATAGTCATATTCACATGCAAGTGAAGGAAAACAAAGTCCAAACCCCCCCTGAGAGATCCCTCAAATCGAGGTGTACTCCTCCCAAGTGATCCCCAAGTGCTACATCAAAATATGCTAATAACATTCACCAAGAATAATGAAGTGGGTCATGTCACACTGGTAGCCTTAAGGGTGGCCTCATGATTGACCCTTGTGTTAGAAGAGCTTCCTAGAATGTATCACTGAAAGTAGATTTTCCCTCCCTATTGCAAGATGCTAAGTTTGATTTGTGGTCTTGGAGCAGTTAACCTCACACTCCTATTCCAAAACCTTAGCCTGGACTAATGTTTGTGTGCTACCAATAATAAATGATGAATCAAATAAATTGTACCATAGTGTTAATTTTAAGATGTTGTTGTTTACTGAATTAGGTAATAGTGTGAAACTCATATGGCATGAATAAACTCTTGTTTGAAACATCCTAATGTAGTTATATTATAGTGCACAACCTTTTTTTCAGATCGATGAAAACTAACTATAGGAGGGTAAATAGTATTTTCCTTTCTAAAGTGAAAATAAAAACTTCAAACACTCTTAGTAAACAATCATATGAAATTATCTAATTTTACAACAAATCAGACCCAAGAAAACATCCGAAACAAATCACTCAAAAAGAGAGCAAAAACACCACCAAGCAAGAACACAAGACACTCAAAAGATATATATTTGGGATTTTCCAAACAAGATCACTCACAAGCAATCAAAATAAAGATGATAGAGAGAAAATAGACAATGAAAAACAAAAGGGTTATAGCTCAATGTATAAGAGAAACAATGATCTACAAATGTCAAAAAACCAAAAACCCTAATTCATGGAGAAACTAATAAGGTGTGGTAACACACAAGAAATTTTGAATTTGATATAAAGAATAGATCAAAGTCACCCAAATAAACCTTTTCGATCAATATTTTCACAACTAAAACAAATTAGAAACCAAAGCACCATAAGAGAAAGCACAAGGATCAAACAAAAACTCAACAAAGAGAAAAATGATTAGATCAAACCAAAGGAAAAAACCAAAAGTATATCTAGAATTGGATCTAGATTGTAAACAAAGTAGGAAAATGAATCTAAAAAGTAAGATCAAAGTCTCGGGGATAAAAGCCCCAAAACTAAGCACAAAATCGCTTCAAGAAAACCTTAAATATGGCCAAACAATAGATTAAAATCACAATGAAAGTACAAAGTCAAATATACGATGATTATGAACTACAATTGACAATAATACATATATCCACAAATATTAGAACAAATCCAAATGATCAGACTCCAAATATAAGCAAATTAGGTTTAACAAGAATCCCTATGACAAAAAGCATGACAAATCCAAAACAAGACTTCAGAAATGAATCAGAAAAAACACTAGATCCGGACTGAGACAAGTAGCCTAAGAACATATCTGGAGGATCAAACAAACTCCTGTGGAATAATCCCTCAAAAAATCCAAATTTAGAGTATGTTTGTTGGGGCAGAGTGTACGACAACACGATGATTTTTGCAGATAAGAGAACTAACACCCTGTGAAGACAGTTATCTTTGCTTTATATGTAGACACAAGCCTGTGATGGTGGAAAAAATGATTTAAAAGGAGAAATATGAGCAAGATCAAGCCAAATCCAAGGTCAATTACACAAAAGGTAGCCTAAAACAATTCACATTAACTCAAAGAAGGAATTCAAAGAAATAGAAAGCCAAATAAGCCACAAGAAGAAGATATCCAATAAATTTAGGGTGAACTACCTAGTGGAGTTGCTAGCTCTATTACAGGAGAACTTCACTTTAGCTAAAAAGCTACATTTCACCCAATAAATTCGTTAGAAATTGCCCAAAATGGCATGTGTACTATAATTTTCAATCATCAATATTTTAAACATTAAAATTCCATACATTCCATGCATCTATAATGCTCATACATGACATTCCTAAAAGAGAGCTTTCAATCTATTACCCAGATCCGTTGTAGGTTGATGAAGGGTATTGGGTGTGATGCCAAGAGTATTTCTCCTACACGAATATCTTGCTCTCAAATATCATGATCAAATTCATGCAAACATTCATCAACAAACAAGTACACAAACCTTCTACAATGGTCTAATTAGCTCAAAAACAACATGCATAAGAAAATCATAAAAACATATGACATATACAGGAAATAATTGTCATTCTATTAATCATAAATAGAGAGTACAAGAAAGTATACCCAAAGAATTAAGACCTCTCCTCCAACTTGTAGCATGATCTCCTCCTGTAAGTGAAATATAGCTCATATGACCTAGGACCAAGATCTCAGATAAGAAATTTAACCATAATTCTCCCACTTTCTGTCAAAAACAAGCCTAGCCCTTTCGAATGAAAAGTACAAATAGGCCTAGAAGCCTCCCAAGGAGAATTTATTTAGATGCTTGGGATAAAGAGAAGTTAGGAATCTTATCCAGTAGTACACCCAACCCAACTCGTAAAGGTAATCCTCTAATATGATCTCCTAGGCAACATGAGACTCTATAACCTCCACCATTTTCGTTGGGATAAAACTATGAATCAGGGATGAGCTACATTGGAATTTAAAGGATTCCATGTGAAGTTAGGAAAACATCTCTCTGTAGATCACTCTATTCGAGCAATGATGTATAAAACTAGGAAAAATGACGGTTTAGACATTTGAAAAAGCGTTAATAGTAAAGGTACTCATGTGTATTGAAATAATGGAGGAAAATAAGCTAATAACATGAACATATGATTCCAACAAATCCCTGTAATATTTTTGGCACAATTTACTTGAAAATATGTTCTAAAAAAGGCCAAAACATCTAATACTTTGACTACACTTATAGGATAAGTGTAACCTCATACTTCAATGTTTTGTAATTTTCTGTTGGAATCTAATGATACAATTTTTGACAAGTTTTTGATTTTTTTACTATGAATATGACACAAGTCTCTTATGATTCCAATAAATCTCTACTTAATTTTGAACAATTTTGACATATGCTCAAAAAAGGTCCCAAATTCCTAATAGTTACATTATGCTTATGGGATATAGATAGTATAACAAATGGATGTTTTGGTATTTTGCATCAAAATATAACGATATCCTATAAATAGTTATCAATTTTGATTATTTTTTAAATAATTCAAATCTAAAAAGGGGTAAAGTATCTACATCTCCATATACATTAACAATCAAATAGTTTACAAAGACAAATCCCTTAAAATAAGTCTTATACACCAATTTAATGTTTGACTTCACCATATGTCCTAAAACAAAAAAATATTATTTATTAATTATCAATTTTGTATCAAACATTAATCTATATCAAAATCTTAAAAAATTAAAATTTGTTGTAAACAAGAAAATATTATTTAAAATAGTTTTTATTTTGGAAAAGATGCAAAATATTCAAAGACCGAAGTCTAAAATATTTGTTTCATTATCAACATAATGTAATATAATATAATTGCATGAGTAGTGGAATAAAAGTGAGTTTCTTTTAAATATCAAAGTGGGTTTAATAAAATGGATACAAATTCCTAATAGTTAGATTATGCTTATTGCATCGAAAGGTGCTCTAGAACTCATTATAGGGGAGATATGCAAGCGTGATGTAATTTAAGAAAGAAAGTATGTTAACATTTTTAAATTTTGGCTTAATATGTTGGATTTATATTAACAATATGAATTTGTAAGATGTAAAGAATATTATAAAATATTACCCATAGTTAAAAGGTTACTACCAAATACCATGGGTTACCTAATACCATGTGTTTATAAACAATAAATTGTATTATATTAAATTATCCAAATATCATAATAGTATTTAAATAATATAAAATATTACATGAAATTAAAAAGTTATTATTTAAGACCACATGTTACTTAATACCATGGGTCCATAAATAGTGAATCGTAAACCAATCCAACCCAATATGGTAGAGATCTTGTAATATAATGTCTGTTTAACATTTTGACTTAGTCAAATTACATAAAAATAAAAATAATTTAAATTAATAATTATAATTTTCAAATTGCATAAAAATAATTAAACTAGTCTAGATCCATCTTAACTATAGATCTACCAAGCGTTAAGAGGGATCAAATATCTGGAGATGTAAACTTTTTCGGGGATCAAATATATGGAGGTGCAAACCTCTTTTAGAGTGAACAAGATTGGATCACTCTTACCACTTGGAAGATCTTGAGTTAATATGGATCTAGGCTAGTGGGATAGATTGTAGTATAACAATTGGATGTTTTGGTCTTTTTCCTCAAAATTTAATGATATGTTATAAATAGTGAGCAATTTTGATTATTTATTGCACCAAGAGGCACTCTCAAGTATGGGGGAGATGTCGTAATATTTAACATTTTGACTTAGTCAATATAAAACAAAAGAAAATTAAATTAAAAAATTAAAGTAAAGTAGAATAAAAAACACAAAATTCTCCAGCCTATGGTTTTTTCCCACGATATGCTTAACCCATGGTATTCTTCTTTAATGTCGCATATTTAAAAGCTAATAATTAAACTAGCCCAGATCTATGTTAACACTGGATCTACCAAGGGATGAAATTTATTTTCACTATAAAAACGTTTGCACCTCAAGAGAGAAAATTGATCCCTCTATTTGAGCAAAAAAAGAATCTACACTAGTAAATAATTTAAATATAAAAGGAGTAAAGTATATACATTTACATATACTTTAATAATCGAATAATTTACAAAGACATATCCCTTGAAATAAGGAAGTTTCATACACCAATTTAATATTTGATTTCACTCTAATCCTATAATTAAATAAAAATTGATCTGAGCTTCCTCTGGAATAATGTATCACACTATGAAAACTTATATGTTAAATAAAAATTATTATAATAATCAAATAATTTACAAAAACAAATCTCTTAAAATAAGAAAATCTCATTCATAATTTAATGTTACCTTCACGTATAATCTCCAATTAAATAAAAAATTGTTTATTAATTATGAATTCATATCAAACATTCATCTATATTGAAATCATAAATTATTATAAAAAAAAAAATAAAAATAAAATAAATAAATTAAATTATTAAATATTTTATTATTTTGGAAAAGGATCAAAGTAATTCAGCACTCAAATCCGAAATATATTTTTCCATTCAATGTATGTATATTAATTATTGTAAATATATATAATAATTACATGAGCGCAGAAAAAAGTTGGTTATCAAGTGGGTTTAATGTGTACCGAAATAAAAGTGGATCTAATTTAGATATCAAAGTGAGTTCAATGGTTTTAAATTAATTTTTTGTTGAGATTAAGTGATATTATAAAAATTATATTAGTGTGAAATAAAAATGAGGCATTTTTCTAAGGGAGATGTATATGTAAGTATAATGTAATAGGAGAGATGTGTAGGTATAATGTAAAGTAAGAAAGATAGTATGTCAATATTTTTAAATTTCTATTCAATATATTGAATTTATATTTATATATAAGATGATATTACATAAAATAGCTCACTTTAAAATTTTTACCAAAAATTTATATACAATGATTTTATCTACTAAATTTATCCATATGAATTTTACATAACAAGAAATAATTAATATTTAAATAATATAAAATATTACCTGAATTTAAAAAGTTATTATCTAATACCATAGGTCAATAAATAGTGAATCGTAAAATGAATCCAACCTAAATAGTAGATATGTTGTAATGTAATGTCACTTATATGGTAGATATGTTGTAAAGTAATGTTATATTTAAAATTTTGACTCGGTCAGATTATATAAAACTAATTAAACCAACCTAGATCAATCTTAACTTTGATCCCTCTATTTGAGCTTAAGATGAATTTAGGCTAGTAAATAATTCAAATATAAAAAAGAGTAAGTATACCACATTACATATACTTAATAATCAATAATTTACAAAGACATATCCCTTAAAGTTAAGGGAAGTTTCATAGACTAATTAATATTGATTTCATTTAACCTATAATTAAATAAAATGTTTGAGCTTCCTTTGAACCACTGTTGTTGCACTATGAAAATTTACATATTAAATAAAAAATATTAATAATCAATATTTACAAGACAATCTCTTAAAATTATAAAATCTCATGCACTAATTTAATTTTAACTCACTATAAAATTTACATATTAAATAAAAAATATTATAATAATCAATAGTTACCAAAACCAAATCTCTTTAAATTATATAAATCTCATGCACTATTTAATGTTTGACTTCACTATTGATCCCAGTTTAAATAAAAATTATTATTTATTAATAAAGTTATATCAAACATTCATCTATATTGAAATCCTAAAAAAATAAAAAAATATTGTAAAAATTATTAATTAAATTAGTTGTATTTATTTTGGAAAAGATGCAAAGTAATCAAAAACCAAAGTCTAGAATATATGCTTCATTATCCAACCAAAGTCTAGAATATATGTTTCATTATCAATGTAGTGTAATATAATATTATAATAATAATTACATGAGTGCTGGAATAAAAGTGGGTTTATCCAGGTGGGTTTAATGCGTAGTGGAATAAAAGTGGATTTATTTTAAATATTAAAGTGAGTTGAATGACCTAAAGATTTTTTATTTTTTTTAGATTAAGTAATATTAAAAAAATTATATTAATGTGAAATAAAAATGAGGCACTCTTTTATGGTAGAATATATGTTTCATTATCAAACCAAAGTCTAGAATATATGTTTCATTATCAATGTAATGTATTGTAATATAATAATAATTACATGAGTGCTGGAATAAAAGTGGGTTTATCCAGGTGGGTTTAATGTGTAATGGAATAAAAGAGGATTTATGAGGCATTTTTTTAAGGTAGATGTATATGTATAAGTGTAATGTAATGGGGGAGATATGTAGGTATAATGTAATGTAAGAAAGATAGTATGTCAATATTTTTAAATTCCGATTCAATATGTTGAATTTATATTTATATATAAGATGACATTATAAAATATTACCTACTTTTACAAAATTATTACCAAATATCGTACATTTATAAACAATAAATTTTATTCTATTAAAATTTTTTTCCTGTGGAAAAAGTCATAATTTTATTCATAAGACAAAATTACATTTTGTAGATTCTATAGAGCATATGCAAAGAGACTATTCCGGTTTTCACAGAAACCATAAAAAAAATAAAAAATGATATTTAAAGGACTATTCTTTTCTCCCTTTTTTTTCTCCACCTTTCGCCATTCTCTAGAGTTGGGGGTAGTAGTTACGATGGAGAGCTGATTTTCTGTTATAGTTATGGGAGAGTCCTTGTCTAATTCATATCCTTCTGATCCATGAGTTCTCTTGTTGACAAATATTTCCTTTCCTGTTGTCTAAGGTTCTTTTTGTTGCAAAGGATTATTGAGGGCTTCCTCTTGTTTGTGCGTGTTGTGCTGGAGTTTTTGGTCATCCTTTTTTGCTTTACATTCTGTAGTCTCTGTTGTGTCTTCATCCCCATCAAATGGCTCTGTATTTTGCCATCTTTTAGGGTTTCTATGTTGCTACTTGTTCTGATTGTGGGTGTTTCTTGCCTATGGACAATCACTGAGAAGGTGGTCTATTTGAAAACATCCTCGGCATCAGAAAGTTGTATTTTCATAAAATAAGGATTGTATCCACTGAGTGTTATTGAAATTCAGTATTATATTTGATGGTAGTCCTTGGCTAAGATCTACTTCAACACATATTCTGGCGAAGGTAAATATTCCCTTCGTGAGTCTATCTTCATTCATCTTTAGAAATTTCCCCAAGGTGTTCCCAATAGCGATCAGGACCTTGTGGTGCCAAAAGTGTAATGGAAGGTTGTGCAACCTAAACCAGACTCACATCTTTGATACCACCATTGTATTGGCATCGAAATTTGGGAACCATGGAGTGATGAAGAGCCCTGCAATGCCCCAAAACCATGGCCCCTTATTAAGGATGTATTCCTTTTCCTGTTATATTTTGAATCTTACTATAAAAAAGTCTTTGGGGCATAAGTAAATTTCACAATTTGGTGTCCGGGTATTGTGGATCCAGTGATGCAAATCACCAGATCTGGGCCAGTACCAATTGAATCTATAGATAACTGAGTGGGAAAATAGATCTGAGTACAGAGTATTTACATCAGACATTGCAATGGTGAGAACAGGATCCTCCGTTTTTTGTTCAACAATGTAGGGTCTCGGAAGTTCGAGGGTTGTTGCAGGATTGGGTTGCATTTTCCCTTTACCTTTGACAGTGTTCTTGAAGGAGCCTGTGTTCTTGGAGCTTTGAATCTTTGAGTTGGTTCCAGAGCATCCACCTCGCAGACGAAGATTGATGATAATGGTCGAGTCTGTGTTTATGTTGTAATCCTAGAGGGTGTAGTTGTCTTGTAAACTACGTCCCCTGTAGATGAGATTTTGCCCCTATTCTGGTATGCTCAGTAGGTTGTGTATTTTATATCGTAGATTCTGTATGTTTTTGCCCTTCCATAACCTCAAGCAGTGGTGCCTTCCTTCCAGTGCTTTGATGAAAATCTGTGTGAGATCCACCTCTCCAGGGTTTGAGTCTGACTAAGTTTGTCCCCTCTGCTACCCAGATTGTCCTCATCCCAAATCCTAGATCATCTCCCATATGTTTGCTTGTCAGGCTTTCCTCTGCGATGAAGGCCTAGGATTCAGGGCATAGGGTTAACTTGTCAGTTGTGTGCCCACAGATCTGGACTTTGTGAAGGCTGCTCAATCTTCTAAGTGCCTGATCTACTGGTTCAATAACGGATCTGACCTATTGGTTTCTTCCCATGGCGAGTATGCTCGATCCAGATCTATGCATTGGCCTTGCAAGAGCAGCTTTGACAGTTTTAGATATGAGGAGAGGGTATGCAAAGTACAGGGTGATCCTTACCTTAGAGATAATGACATGTAGGCTGTTAGATTCGGCCCCATCGGCATCCAGATATCCCTCTTGCCACTTTGCCACCGCAAAGATCTGGAACCCTAGATCGGAGTGAATGTTCTAGGTGTTCTCCTTTGCTTTTGCATTCTGGTGCTTGGTGCTTTGTTCGTAGGATGCAGGAACAGTTTTTCGGAGATTGATGGGTTGCACATCTTTGTGGATGGTTCTATTGTGGCCAGCAAGGAGATAGATCTTGCCATTCCAGAAGTCGGATCAGGCATTTTTCCCGTCAGGTGAAGGAGCTGCGCTCTGAGCAAATTGTGTACATCCAGTTTGACGGCGCCCAGGGTTCCTTTGTTTCTTGGGCTCCTTGGTAAGATCACTGTGGATGATCGACCTGCTGTTGGTCATGGAGATCATGCCCAAGAGGTCTATCGAGTATACAATAATCATCTCTACAACAAGGTTCCCTTTCTTTATGCCACACATAAGCTATGTTCCCGCCATGACTCTCATAGACAATTAAAAGGTGAGCGGGCTTGGCCTAGGAAATGAGTAATACATGTGACTAGTCAACACCCTCGCTCAGGTTTGAGCACAAGACTTGACCATCTTTACGAGTCTGACTTTACCAACCAGCCGCCTCCACCGACCTTTTTATTCTATTAAATTTATACAAATATCATAATAATATTTGAGAAATATAATATATTTAAATAATATAAAATATTACCTGAACTTAAAAAGTTATTATCTAATACCACGGGTCAATAAATAGTGAATCGTAAACGAGTCCAGCCTAAATGGTAGATATGTTGTAATGTAATGTTATATTTAACATTTTGACCCAGTCAAATTATATAAAAATTATTAAACCAACTTAGATCAATCTTAACTTTGATCCTCTATTTGAGCTTAAGATGGATCTAGGCTAGTAAATAATTCAAATATATAAAAGAGTAAAGTATATACATTTACATATACTTTAATAATCAAATAATTTACAAAGACATATCCCTTAAAATACGGAAATTTCATACACCAATTTAACATTTTACTTCATTTTAATCCTATAATTAAATAAAAATTGATGTAAGCTACATCTAGAACACTCTTTCACACTATGAAAACTTACATATTAAATAACAATTATTATAATCAAATAGTTTACAAAGACAAATCTCTTAAAATAAGAAAATGTCATGCACTAATTTAATGTTTGACTTCACTATAATCCTCAAATTAAATAAAAAATATTATTTATTAATATTGAATTTTATATGAAACATTATCTATATGGAATTCCTAAAAAATAAAAAAAATTGTAAAAAAATATTAATTAAAATAGATGTATTTATTTTAGAAAAGATGCAAAGTAATCAAAGACCAAAGTCTAGAATATATGTTTCATTATCAATCTAATGTGATATAATATTATAATAACAATTCATGAGTGCTGGAATAAAAGAGGTTTTATCAAGGCGGGTTTAATGTGTAGTGGAATAAAAGATTTATTTTAAATATGAAAGTGAGTTGAATGGTTTAGAAAAAATACAAAAAAAATTGGAGATTAAGTAATATTATAAAAATTATATTAACGTGAAATAAAAGTAAAGCATTCTTTTAAGTGAGATGTATATGGATAAGTGTAATGTAATAGGGGAGATGTGTAAGTCTAATATAATGTAAAAAAGATAGTAGGTTAACATTTTTAAATTTTGACTCAATATATTGAATTTATATTTATATATAAGATGAAATTATAAATATATACTCAGTTTGAAAAAATTATTACCAAATATCAATATTCATAAACAATTAATTTTATCTATTAAGTTATTATTATAAATTATTTTTCACATAACAAGAAATAAAATTATTTAAATAATATTTCATATAACAAGAAATTTAATATATTTAAATAATATAAAATATTAGCTGAACTTAAAAAGTCATTTTCTAATACCATGGGTCAATAAATAGTGAAGTCTAACTTAAATGGTAAATATGTTGTAATGTAATGTCACTTAAATAATAGTTATGTTGTAATGTAATGTCACCTAAATGGTAGATATGTTGTAATATAATGTCATATTTAACATTTTGATTTGGTCAAATTACATAAAAATAATCAAACCAACCTAGATGAATCTTAACTTTGATCCCTCACTTAAAATAAATCTAAACTAGTAAATAATTCAAATATAAAAACAAGTAAAGTATATACATTTACATATACTTTACTAATCAAATAATTTACAAAAACATATCTTTTAAAATAAAAAATTCACATACACCATTCAATATTTGATTTCATTTCATCTTATAATTAATAAAAATATTTCATGTAAATAAAAATTGATTAAGCTCTCTAAAATTATTGTGACACTAATAAGAAATATATATACATAAAATATTAGAATAATTAAACTATCTTTAAAAACAAATCGAAATCTCATGCACTACTTAATGTTTTACTTCACTATAATCTTAATATTAGAAAAATTCATTATAATAAGTATTAATTTTATATTGAACATTCATCTATATTGAAATCTTAAAAAAATAACAAGGTGTTGTAAAAAGTCGTATTTATTTTGGAAAAGATGCAAAGTAATCAAACGACGGAACTCTACGAATAGTGATGTTCATTATCAATCTAAGTATATAATATTATAATAATAATAAATACATGAGTGCTGGCAGGGGTTAAATTTGACGGGTGACCCTACTTGTCAAGGAATGTTTTTATGACGTTTTTATTTTTACACTGTCCATCATATGACTTTTAAAATTTATTTGTACAAGTTTTATCTAATTTCAAATTGTACAATAAAAGAACAATAGTTGTGAAATAATTTTCAAACCAAAAAAATAACGTGCATGATTTCTCGGTTGGATACAACGACCCTTTTGGTGGCTCGCCCAACAACCAACTTTGCAGACAAGAAGTTGTGTTCAACCTCATTTTGGACAAAAGCCAGCAGTCTAATGCTATTTACTGCACAAACTGTTGTTGAAAGTCCAGTCCAATTTTTTACAGCAAATACAAAACAAAGCTCAATTGTTTACATAACTCACTACCCAGAATTCAGCTGGTTTAATATCCCACTAAAGACAAATGGATTCAATGCATCAAGCTCTACTGAAATTTCAAACATATAAAAGTCCAGTCCAATTTTTTACAACAAATACAAAACAAAGCTCAATTTTTTACATAAGCCACTACTCAGAATTTAGCCGGTTTAATATCCCACTAAAGACAAATAGATTCAATGCATCAAGCTCTACTGAAATTTCAAATATGGCATTGATAAACATCTAAATGGCAATCTGGCAATGGCATGGATAATTATCCAAAGCATAGCGATAAATCCTTTTCTCTGATCTTTCTATATGCAACTAAGAAAATACCTGACATTTTGCAGAGCATAAAGCATGTCGGTCATTAAGTGTTCCTCGACATCCAACACCACCATAGGAAAGAGATAACTAAAAGGACATTAGAATCACAAAATACATCATGAA
>APFE031330153.1:0-10229 GCA_000404065.3 Pinus taeda | reverse complement strand
TATATATTTACCATACCTCTCATTTATTTATATTTTTATTAATTTACCATACCTCTTTTATAAATATGGTATTTGGCCCATAGGATTTACTTAAATAAAACCTATTCTTGAAAATGGGCAATGGAAGGTTGTAACTCCTAATTTCAAGGGCTAAATTTACCTTTTTTACCCTCTCCCTTAAAATAAGGTGGGCTATTTGAGGTGATTTGTAAAAATGTACTATGATACAAAATATTCGCCCACTAAAAATTTAAAACCCCTTAATTTCGCCAAAGGGCGAACATTCACCCCTAAAATTATCCTTGGTCTTTGCTGGTTTCATTGGCAGGGATTTTGGTCTGAGAATTCAGAGGACAATCCCAAAAGAGATGACCATGTTCATGGCACTTTCGGCAACGAAAAGGAATATGCTCATAGTCTAAAGGCTAGATCCATTCATAATCGTCATGAAAGAGACTTACCGAATCTGCAAGAGCTTTGGTCAGGTGCATCTGGACACAGATCCTTGCGTATGAGGTGTATCTACGACTTTTGATTTCCTCAGTAACTTTGATGAAAACCCCCAAGCTGTTGCCTATATCTGTTAGCATTTCCTCTTTCTAGTATTCCGAAGGAAGGGAGTACATGTGGATCCATACAGGAGCCCAACTGAAGTCTTCTTTGTCTGGGTTGAACCGAGCCTTCCAGTCACGAAGGTATAGACCTGAGGAGTTAAAGAAATACGGGCCACCTTCAAATATTCTAGATTTGTCCTCCACGCAGTGGAAAATGGCTGTAAAGAAGCCTTTGGGGCCAAGCTGCAAAGTGACTTGTCCTTTGAGTTTCCATTTTGAAGCGATCCAGCCATGCAGAGCCTTTTCAGTTGGCCAGAAACCAAGGAATTTGCCTATGAGTACGTGGTCCTTCATATATTGGATTTCACTATTGATTCGATGACTGGGGAGTTCAACTTTGATTCTCTCTGCAGCTTTCAGTAGGCATGTGGCCGAGGTCACCTTTGGTTATGACGATGGAGACTGTTGATTCCCGCCTGAGTCCTGGGCATTCGCTTCACATGCTTCTGGAAGGACAGTTTCATTATTGACCTGATCTGATCCCTGACCATTGTCTGAGGAACCACCAAGAGTACCTAGAGTTTCTGCGGGTCTGAAGTTGTTAGCGGCAGTAGCTAAGAAAGGAGGGGTGTGGATCCCGCCCCTCCCAAAGGCTCATCCATGTGTAGCGATCAACAGGAGCGCTGAAGCTTAATCTCTATTAGCCAGGCGAGTGCAGGGGTTAGGGTTTGCTCGTCTAGTGCAGAGCGGTTGTTCATCAGGCACTCACTCTTGTCTTGTCATATTTTCTCATATTTTAAACCATATACATGAGTTGGGTATAGCTTAACCCACGTGTGCGCACACGTTTTACAGGGCAGAGTCGTGTATGGAATTTAAAATAATGTTTTTTAATATTTGGACCAAGTTTGAAAGGAAAGGGCTGCCCAAAGCCATGACTCAAAGAATCAAGTATAAAAAGGTGGTAAATGATGTTAATAACAAAGTACTGAAAATTGTTTGCATGGAGAATGAAAATAATCTAGCTCGGTAAATGGTAGCTTATCTATGAGAAGATATGTGGTGACTACATGCCTTCTGAATTGTGTTAGAATGAGGCTCGAAGGCCTATTTATTATTGAGAAATAATGGAAAACCCTAAACATCCTAAAACTTAACTATAGGAAATGAAGCGCCAAAACTGTGTGGGTCTCGTTGGAGTAAACTGCTACATCAACTTCTTGGGGTCGTAACTTTGGCATATGATCTTCGTTTAATGTGTATGATACCTCATTAGAAATATCTATTTAAGGGCTAAAACTTTTGATTGAAAACTCCTTTTATTACAAATGGGTCTTCCCATCTTCCAAAAAAACATCATTTGGGCCTCAAAACGGATCTGAAAGTTCAGGGCCCGAAAAACTTCAAAAATAGTAAATTTTGATACAATTAGGAAACTTAAAGAAAAAATGGTCGGGTTCCAAGTGGAATAGGTGACTGGCCAAAAATATCCACTAGATAAACCTCCCTCCTTAGGAAGAAATGGTCCCCATTGCATTGATTGCCTCCATGAGATGGGGAAACTTCTATTGAACTTGGTCCCTAGTGAGCCACTTGCCTTAATGCAAGAGTTTTCATTCTTTGACAACCTGATATAGTTGTATCTTCTACTGGTGAGTGTTATTGATCTACATGTCCATGATCCCATTAGTTTTGGTCTGTTCCATGCATTTTAGGCTTAGATATTTTGGTGTGAATTGTTCTATAATGTCTGATGTTTCCAATAATGGTGGAAAGTATGGCCAAAGGTAGTCCACATTTAACATTGCATGCAGGCCAAGGAATGGGGGAACGTTGAGCTCAAAATAATTCTCTCCCATGGCCTTGGTGATTGTGTAAGTACTATATTAGAGTGTTTTAAGCTTCAAATGGGCTCTGGTAAGGCTTCTTTCTATAAATGCAACCAAACTTTGTCGCCCGCCTAAATATTCTATGGCACCCAATGTTTATCATGTCGCTGCTTGTACTTGGCATTTTGAATTCTCTAAGATTTCATGAACATGTATGTGGATGTGTTCAATAAACTTGGTTTCTCTATCAACCTCATACTGTACATGTGTGGATTATGTCTATGTAGTCACATGAGGCATGACAACATCAATCTGACACAATGGTTGAAATCCCAAACCCACTTGAAAGGGACTCTGACCAGCCGAGTTATGGAGAGATATATTATAATTGTGTTGCACATAGTTAAGGATCTCATCCCAGGTTCATGGATGCATGGATTTGTACATGCAGAGTATGTGCATTATCAATATTTTGACAACCTCTTTCTGGCCATTAGTCTGGGGATGGAATGCAGTCAGCTTGGTGAGCTTGGTGTCCAATAGTGTCTAGAGTCTCGACCAAAATTTGATCAAGAACCTACAATCTTGAGCTGATATCATGGTTCGTGGGACCCCAAAATGTAGCAACACTCATTCAAGGAAGATTTTGGCAGTTTCCTCTACTGTGATACTCTTCTTGCAGGATTCCAATATAGCCATCTTAGAAAAAAATTCCATGACCACAAATACACAGTCATTACCATGTTTGGAAAAATGGAGGCCACATATATATTCGATGGAGATGGATTCCTAGGTTTGGCTGGTAGTAGGTGTACAATCCTTTCTTTTTGATGGTCAACTTAGAAATGGCACCGGAAGTGTAGGATATGGTTTATTTTAAAACATCGTTTTAGAGTTTTGGCTAGTAAAAATAATTTTATAGTATGACCAGAATTTTCTTCACATCAAAGTTTGTTACAACCCAATTGTAGTGCACCTCCCAAATCATCTTGGCTTGCTACTTGAAGGAACACAAAGGTGGCCTAGGTAGCATAATAATGCATCCTAAAGGTGAAAACTAGGAACTTTATCGCCATCCAATAACATTTGTTATGGTGAAATCTGGATCATGTTTGTACTGTTGTGACCATCTAGAGATCTAATGGTCGCAAGAGTTGGGAATAGTAGTCAGTGCTACAATTAGGTTCCGGTTGAGGAAATCTACAACATGACTCGTGTTTCCCTTTTTGTATTTAATTTTCAAGTGGAATTGTTGGAGATATGTAAACCAATTCTGATGGTGATTGTTCTGCAACTTCCCTTGTGTCTATATAAATTGAAGAGGTCGGTGATAAGTGTGGATGATCATCTCCTTCCCCAAAATGTAATGTTTTATTTTTCAGGAATATTTCATGATAGAATACATCTCTTTATCATAGGTGTGGTACTTACAAATTTTATTGGAAAGTGTCTCACTATGATAGGCCACTGGTTGCTTGTGCTATGTGAGTATTGCACCAATAACAAAGAGATATATCAATGACTTAAAAAGTATCCTCTTCGAGGGGGAAACTTCCTTTACATTACATCAATGAATAATTCCTGGATAATACAAATAAAAAGACCTATTTTATATATATACGAGTCTAAGGAGTCACAATATAATCAGATCCTACATAGCAATAATAATATAAGGGCACAACAATAACACTAGTGGGCTTCTATGCGGCATAAAAATAACAATATGTAGGCTACATGAGCATAACAATAACAATAAGGGGGCTACACTAGTATTATAGGGACCTAACATGCCCCTCTCCTTAAAACAAGTGTTGTCCTCAATGATTTAGTAGTTCTGGATGCTTCTAGATACAATTCTCATCCTCCCATGTGTAATCTTCAATGGGTAAGTTCTTCCACTTAATGAGATACTCTGAAATTGATCGATTTTGTAGCTATCAGGTTCTTGTTTCCGTGATTTATTCAATCTATAATATGATTTTTCCTTCTTCTTCAAGTTTTGGAAACACTGTTTGAACTGGACGTTTGTCACTGATATCCTTCTTTAAGCATGAAACATGGAAAACTAGGTGTACTCGGGAAGATGCAGAAAGCTCCAATTTGTATGCCATAGTAACAATATTTTGCAACACCTTGTAAGGACAGTAGTACTTGGGTGATAATTTATTATCCTTCTTAGATTGCTTGAGAGAAATTTGTTTGTATGGTTGTATCTGTAAAATTCCTAGTCACCTACATAAAAACTTCTTACACTGTTATGTTGATCTTCTTATTGTTTCATTTGATTATGCGCCATAGTTAGGTTATCCTTTAAGAATTGGAGAACTTGTTGTTGATGCTCAATTTAATCTTCCACTGCTTGAACCTTATAATTTTATTTTAAAGATGATGTGATGGATGGTGGATGATATCCATAATGTTCCATAAATGGGGTCATCTTTAATGCAGTATGGAAGGAAGTGTTATACCACCATTCAGCTGGAGATAACCACTTGAACCATTATGTTTGTTTATCAAATATAAAGCAACGAATATATCCTTCCAAATATTTGTTTACTATCTCAGTTTGCACATAATATTGAGGATGGTAATATGAGATATGAGTTAATTGAGTACCAAGACAAGAAAATAATTTCTTCCAAAAATTTCCAGTGAAAAATGGATCTCTGTCACTTACTATAATCTTTGGGTTTCCATAAAGCTTTTGAATTGTTTCCATATATTCATTAGCAATTGTACTGGCTTTAAAATGATTATATAATGCCCAAAAGTGTGCATACTTGGTAATTCTATCAACTACCACCATGATGACACCCTTTCCTTTAGAATTGGGTAAACTTGTGATAAAATCCATTAAGACCTCCTCCCAATGCTGACTTGGAATGGCTAAAGGTTATACCAGACCTTGGGTCTTAATTTTCTCAACTTTATTGTGTTGGAAAACCAAACATTCTACCACAAACTTCTGAATATCATATTTAAGACCATCCCAAAAAAAAAAATCTTGACCCTATGGTAAGTTTTTAAAAATACTGAGTTCCCTCCTAAGGGAAAGGTGTGCAATTCCAAAAGAATCTTTTGTTTGCTTTGGGAATTATTACAAATATATAAGCAATCTTTGTACCATAATGAATCATTTTTTAATTTAAATGTATCAGATGTACTAGGATATTGCTGCAACATTTGAATGAGCGACCACACCTCTTCGTCATTCTTCCATTCATCCCTTTCTTTGGTTATCCACTTAGGTTGGATAACAAAAATGGCAAAAAGAAATTCTTCCACATCCTCATCCTTTTTTGAGAGTGCATCTGCAACAAGATTTTGCTTCCCGTTTTTGTAGATGATTTCAAAGTCATAACCCAACATCTTTGTCACCCATTTTTGTTTCTATTATGAAGATAATTTTTGTTCCAAAAAGTATTTAAGGCTATCATAATCTATTTTTATCTTGAAATGTATTCCCATTAGGTAAGGTCACCATTTCTTTAGTGCATGTTATATTGCCAAAATTTCCTTCTCATAAATAGGTTTTTGTAAATACTTTCCTTTTATTGGATGAATTTCAAAAGAAATGTACTTTCCTTCTTGCATTAAAATAGCACCAATTCCATTTCCTAAGGCATCCCAATTCACAACAAAAAATATTGTGAAGTCTAGTGTAGATAAGATCGATGCTTAGCACATTGCCTCTTTAAGATGTTCAAAGTCCTTTGTTTCTTTTGGAGTCCAATAAAATGAATCTTTCTTCAGCAATGATGTTAGAGGTGCCGCTATTCTCCCATAAGTCTTAACAATCTTGCGATAATACCCTGTCAACCCAAGAAATCCTCGAAGATGCTTTATGGTTGTGGGGATTTTCCATTCCTTGATGGCTTTGATTTTGTTAGGGTCTACCTTAACACCCTCATGAGATACAATATGACCCAAATATTCCACCTCCCGTACTCGAAATAAACATTTGGAGGTTTTTCTATATAATTTTTTCTTCTCTAATAGTTTGAGCACCTTGTCAACATGTTGAACATGATCCTTCCAAGACTTTTTATAGATTATTATATCATCAAAAAATACTAACGCACATTTTCTAAGGAAGGGTTTGAAAATAGAATTCATCAAACCTTGAAATGTGGAAGGTGCATCCGTAAGGCCAAAAAGCATGGCCAAAAATACATAACGACCCGCATATGTTTTGAATTTTGTTTTCAAAATGTATTCAATATTCATTCTAATTTGATGATATCCTAAAATAAGACTCAACTTGGTGAAGTAAATTGCTCCATGTAATTCATCCAAAAATTCATCAATGATAAGAATGGGAAACTTATCTTTAATAGTGAGCTTGTTTATATCCCTATAATCTGGACACATATGCCATGATTTATCATTCGTTTGCACCAATACTACTAGAGAAGAGAAAGAACTTTGACTAGGTTGAATTATACCAACCTCTAACATTTCTGCAACCATACATTCAATTTCACTCTTTTTGGCATAAGGATCTCTGTAAGCATGATGTTTGGAGGAACACTTTATGGAATTATGATTAACATGATCATGATCATGAATAATTGATATGCCTTTGGGAGTCTCAAACACCTTGGAATGATTGTCCATGACTTTTTGAATATATGGATAAATAGATGATTCCATGTTTGAAATTCTAATGAGCATACTTGTGAAATTACGCCCCATTTTTATTTCTTCGGAAGATTTGTCATACCATTAGAGTTTATTATCTTTCCAAGTTTCCCTGTGATACCCCTTAATTCAACTTCCTTTCCTTCCCAAAAAATTTCAAGAAAAGTTTTTGAAAATTTAAAGCTATCATCCCCAACTATTGTAACCATTAGACTCCTAGTACGACATCAACATAACCCATTGGAATTTAAAGCACTGGACTATTCAATACATATCCCCCCGTGGTTAGATTGATATTATGGCACTTTACAGAGCAATCTACAGTTCCTTAATTTGCAACCGTCACTTGACAATTTGATGCTGGATATAGGAAGTGATTTAATTCCTTGGCTATCTTACAATGAATAAAATTATGGGCACTAACTGAATCAATCAACACTATTAATTTTTTTTTCTAGATATATCCTTCTATCTTGAGAGCTTGAGAAGTGGTAATTCATGCCAATGCATTACAAGATATGGTCATATTCATTTCTTGTTTCTCTGGGTTTGATGTTTCTTGTTCCTTTTCTGACTCCTCTTCACAATCTATGTAGAACAATTTCTTCTCATCACACTTATGAACTTTATTGTATTTTATATCAAAACTATAACAAAGCCCATTTTCTCTTTTTTCCTCCAATTGTTTTGGTGTCAACTAGTGAGCACCAGTATTGCAGCAATAATGCTGCAACTTCTAGGCTTCCTACTTTACTTTTATCAACCTAGTAGTTAGTAACAAACTTGGAAGCGACAACGTTGTATGCACAAGTACTAGTTCTTACTGCAAGCTGTCACTTGGTCTGTTGGTGCAAGATCACTAGGAGCTCAAGCCAACTTCTATGAATTCCAGGAGAAGATTTATATGTGATGGAAGAAAGGAAAGCTCACTCTACAGAGGCTACTCTACTTGTAGAAACATAAAGAAGACTGGAATGTAAAGTAACCCTAACAAACCCTAATTAACCAACTAACCCTACTTTTGCAGAAAGAGAGATGAAAACCAATGAAATGATTGCCATTACCTACTTAGGAAGTAAATAACATCTATTCAAGCTATTTCTAGAAGGAAATGAGAAAAAAACATCTTTCTGGATTTTTATGTATTTTTAGATGAGATTGTCATGCATGTAATTTATTTGTTACGGATGTGGCAACGATTAGGTGGCAATGGAGGGTGACTTTGGGATTTGTAGAGGAAAAGGAAGGTTTGGATGGGTCGTAGGAGGCATCTGGTGGCTTTCTAGAGGCTTTCCCTACAATCGGACTTCAAAAAGTCACCTATAGGAAAACCTACAAGAGGCTGCAGAGGATTTACAGGAGGTCTATAGGAGGATGCCGAGAGCTGTTTTAGAGGTTTTAAAGGTGGAAAAATAGGTGGAAAGGGTAGCTGATGGCTAGGATGATGTGTTAAGGTGTCTAGGGTTCATCAAGGATGATTAGCAGAGAGAGAAATGGTTGAACTTGTTCAAGGAAAGGGAGGAAAGTTTATTAGCAAAGTGCAGAAATTTAGGGCGGGTTTATGAGGGACTGTGGATGACCTCTAGACCATGGAGCAAAGAGAGATGGTGATGGCTGATTTATTGAATTATTGTGATCAAAGATGTACTGCAAGGGAATTGCAAATCAAACACTGAAACTAAGCAAGAAAAGAAACTAGCTACACCAAAAAACAGAACTATACATTGTACATCACATTAATCTAAATTCTAATCTAGGAAAATAAAATGTTGAACAATTCTATATGGAAAGGAAAACATGGAAGGAGATTTATTGCAAAAACAAAAATGAGCATGGAAAAATAGATCTGAAGCAAAGCATTAACCTCTAAACCAAACTACAACATTAGAAATCCCATGGAGAAGGAAAATATGTGTTTTTATGGCAGCAAGAGGGTCTTGGCCTCAGTTCATGGTCCCAAAGGAAGGAAAGGAGGCCAAGGCTCTATTGATGGCCTTTTGTATCTTGTTCCTATCACTCTTTATCCTACTACAACAAACTGAGATGGAAACAACTTTGTAAATCACCAAAAGCAACCTATTCTAACCAAGGCAGAAATCTAACTAACAGCAACTAATTCATAAATTGAAACAAAACTTATAAAAAAAACAAGAGGTGCTTGGCTGCTTGGGTTGGGCCCTAACCTAGGAGCTTCAGCCCTATGAGGTAACTTAGTGCTAGCTTAGAAAAGATCTCATCTTCATTATCAAAATAATAATAACATTACATGAAACAGTCCACAAAAGTCGGCTCGAAATGCGCTAAGCAAAGCTGCAAAAAAAGTGCAAAAATTTGACTAACATCCAACAACATAATGAGGCCCTAGGCCTTTCTATTTATACAACTAAAGCTCCCAATAGCCTCCCTAAAATAAGGGAGGCTTGACTCCCAAAACTTGAGATAAACAACAGTGATTCTTCACTTGCTCGGCTGCCTCTTTGATGCATTGAGGTGGCTACTTGTCTCTGAGATTTCTGAAGGAGAATTTGAAGTAGGGAGTCATCAATGAGGGGGACACCCTCCTATAAATCCTCTCCCTTTTTTTCCCCAAATAATTGCTACCAAATGTTCATTAAACCTTTGACTTTGTCTCCAAATTGACCAAAAATCTACATAAAGCACACATTAGACTTCATGGCATAATGACCAACCCAACTCACCCTATTAGCATAAATATAACCAAAAACATGCAATAAACTAATGATAATGGTGGATTAAGCTAAGTTAGGAGGCAAAATGATCCCATATAATTACCCATTAAACAACTACTCTGCTTTTGTTCAAATGGAAATTGTAGAATTGAAATGAAACAACTACTCTACTTTTACCCATTTCTGGTGGCCAGTTATCTGTCGAACCTATGACTATGTAGAAGATAAGAAGAAGTTGAAACTGTTTCCTTCTACCCTCAAGGATGTAGCATGGCACTGGTTCATGGGGTTACCTGGCAACAGCATCACAATTTGTGCTCAGATGCAACAAGCCTTTAATAACTAAGTAACTAAGAAATTCACTAGAATTGAATAAAATAAATAAAAAAAAAAACTAAAATAATCAAAATTGGCATAGAATTACAATTAGATAAAAGCTTAATAGTCTCAGCATAAATAATTTATCAACCTCCTTAGTAACTAAGAATCTCACTAGAATTGAATAAAATAAATTA
>APFE031330152.1:91170-106094 GCA_000404065.3 Pinus taeda | reverse complement strand
AAAATAATAAATCATAAATGATATTTAAAATATACAAGAAAATAAATAAAAATAATAAAAATAGTAATAACTACACTAAAGCTCTAAATAAGAATAAATAGTAATAAAACAAAGAAAGTAATAAAAAGAATCAGTAAAGCTATCAAAAAGAAGAAAATAAAACAAGAAAGCTAAAAATCAAAAGAAAAGTAAAGAAATAAAGAAGGCTAAAAATCAAGTTGCATGTAGACACATGGAGTGTGTGCATGTGGTTCCCCATCCAATGTTGTTCTATTTAATAGATGGTGAGGAAGATAAGAGGCATTCTTGCATTCTATCATTCCGAGATGCTATCTTTCATTCTCATGGGAGAATGGTATACTAAGACTTAGGAGCACTAGCAGTAGTCGTTGATTGAGGGCTCGGGGGTGGCCAGTTGTAGCAGAATCCTGCACAATTGAGCCTACGGTTGGGAGGAGAGTCGTCCCCAAAACCCTGTTGCGGTAAGCCTACTTCTACCACAGGTAAGCCTAGGTTTCATAGTTTAAATTTAATGTTAAAGTTAATTAGATAGCTATTTGGGGTTGTTACAGGCAAGTTAAAATAATGACAATGAATTTGTAGAATGAAAGGACACTTTTACCCTCGACAAGGATAGAATGTGCGTTTTGATGTAGGATTTCCTCGTTTATTATATGAACATTCATTAATTTGTGAAAATGGTTTTATATTACTATTAGATAGAATTTTAGAAATTTTCAGATTAATGCGAGTTAAAATATATTGGAGTTAATGTTTAGATTTTGTCTTTAAAATGTTGGTTTGAGATGGTTGAGAAATTCTCTCATTTTTTCTAAATTGAGAATAAATTACATTTAAAAAATTCTATATATTAAAATATTCTTATAATGTAATGTGTGTTGAGCACATACAACTTTATGTGAAATATGTGTGTATTTTCAGCCTGTTTACCATGGTATCAGAACACCAGGCACGTTCCGAGAGTATAAGCAAACTTTTTTTGAGAGGATTTCAAACAGTGTGGAGGCTACCATAGAGAACGCAACATGAACCATTGTCATGCGTTTGAGTTTCCGAAATTCTTTATAACAATAGTGCTCCAATAAGGAATGCACCTTATCGTATAAAATTTGAAGCAAACTTACCTGATATTACGTAAGTCATGAAGCGTAGATGAATTTTTCAGTGGAACTCATTCACAGGGTATAATAAGGTAAATTCTCTCGTTTCTGAGCGTGCGTAAAGGTTTTCGAGTGTTGGAGGCGTAGATTGGAGGTTGTGTTAGAGACTTGTTTGATGGAGGTTCGTTGTTGGAATAAGCCATGGAGCATTGACTGCATTCTTTCCGCCAGTTCACTGTACAACGTTGTTTTGTTTTGACTTGTTCAAATTTCATCTAAGGCATGCCACTTTCACAAAGAAACCCAAGAATTTTTTAATTTCATAAGGGTAAATCGGTTCTCAAGTTTAAAAGGTATTTCATTCTTTTCTTTTATCATGGAGTTCACGGTTTTAGAAAAATTCACTGGTGCAAATTTCTCTTCCTGGAAAGTAAAAATTCAGATGCAATCAATATTCACTGGTGCAAATTTCTCTTCCTAGAAAGTAAAAATTCAGATGCAATCAATGAAGAAAATTTTGTAGGGTATAGCGAATGGTTGAAAAGTAGCACTTACATATGCCAAATAGTTAATTGAATAGGAAAATAGGGATGACAAAGGTAAGTCCATCATTGGACTTTCTCTTTTAGATTTGCAATTATATCTTGTAGATCTCACTAAACCATCTAACGAAATATGAGAACATTTGGCCCAACTATTTGGTGTAAAAGCTACCAATGCAAAGTTTTCCATAAAATTGCAATTATTTAGATTGAAAATGAATGAAGAGGCATCCATGTGCAGTAGTGTAAAGAATTTAATGTCTCTTAGAAGATAATTAGCTAAAGCAGGTGCCAAGGTGGAGGATGAAGATGCTAAAGCAATATTATTAAATAGTCTTCCTTCAAGTTATAATAATGTTGTTTCACTTTGGGTCAAATGACTTCAAAAAACCTCCATGAGACCATTGCAGCACTTCCCGCGGAATAGAAGAGACTAAAATCGAAGGATATGGAAGAGAAATATCCAATAGAAAATGCATTGTTTACAAAGACAATGATGAAAAAGAAAAATGCAAATAAAGATTAAATTGAATGCTACCATTGTAGGAAAACTGGGCATACAATGTGGAATTGCAAAAGTCATGCCAATGATCTCTTAAAAGGGAAAGAATCAACAAATATAGCCGCAGATGAATATCCATTGAATTCTAATAATGGATTCAATGAATAATTTGAACCTTTTAAAGTTTTTAGAACAACTTAGTGAAAAGGCTCAACATGGATGGTTGTCCAGATAGTACAGTAGTTGGAGATCTTGGGAAGAATCTCTCATTAGTTGAAGAGGTGGGAGTGGTCTTCTAATGAGGTTATGCAATGACTTGGGACGTTCTTTAGTAATTGAATTCGGAAGGCCCTTGATTCGGGAGTTCAACACTCGAACTCAGGAATCCACCTTACCGACTACACCTTTACGAGGGTTATGAGGCAATTTGATGGAGTTGATACTGATAGGTCGTAAACCAATTAAAGAATGATTGTGTATTTTGTTGTTTCTAGATGATTTCAATAAATTTATGTAATGTAAGCATTAGGGGATGTTGGAGTTAATGCTTACATCCTATATTTAAGATGTTAGTTTTAGATGGTTGAGAAATTCTCTCAACCTCTCCTTCTAAGTTAGGGATAAGTTAGATCTGAGAAACTATATATTAAAGTATTCTCTGAATGTAACACATGTGTGTTGAGGGAATACACCTTTATGTGAAATATATGTGTTTTTTCAACCATCTTTATCAAAGTACTGTGTATTTTATGATATCGAATGGCATTCAATAATATGCGATTTGCTTTTAATAAACAAGAAATAAAAGCAAATATTTTTTATTATAATAATGTAATCTGTTTAATTAGATTTAATTTCATTCAAAATTAAATTATAATTTTTACATCTAAGAGTTTTACTTTATTTTAAAAATTAAAATGAAAAACTAAAATATTTTTTTATAACCATACAATTACAAAAATAATATATAATATGTCACCATAAAAGCAAAATCATGTTACGGACTTCAAAAAAATGCAAAATCTTGTTACTAACTTCAGAAAAATGTAGACAGAACAAGTCAATTAGGATAAGAAATTTTTATCTTACTAGTTACCTTAACAAATCCCCCTTTTAATGAAGGAAGAGGATGAAAATGTTGCAAGCTGAATGCTATGTTGACACCTAATCCTTGTGATTGGGTGAATTTATGTAAATAAATAAATTATAAATATGAACAGTCATCGGGAGATGAACTGAACAGTCTCTCCCTCATGTATATAATGAATATCTACCTTGTGGAATAATATATGAATAAGTTTTTGCTTTGTGGAGTTACTCCTTGGCCTAACATGGTCTCAGAGCCAACTCCTTTTTTTAGCTTTTATGTCCTTTTTAACTCCCTATTCTACTCCTCTGCTCTCCATTCAAAGGCGTTGTCCATACTACCATTTTACCTGTCTAATGTCTGTCTCAATTGTTATTTGTGTAGCCTGAACGTTTCACTGCTTGAATGACTTGCTCCACCTAGTGCATGTACGTTTGTTTATAATTCACTGTCCAAACATTGGTGTCAGTGGTTTGACACGTTCTTTGCAACCTCCCCCTTCCTGGTTCCCTTCACATCTTTTCTCCGCGTTGCTTGCCAGGCTGCCCTGTTGTTCATTAGATTCTTCTCTTTCTTCATTCCCTGAGGTTCTGCTTCGCAGTAAGCAAAATTTTGACTCTCTTCTACTCACGCTCTCTCCCCTTCAGGTCCCAGTCGCCGGCCTTCAAGTCGACGTCGTAGGTTCTATTCGCACGGGGTAAAAAAAAAATATTCCTATTAGAATGAAGGTTGCCACAAAACCTGAGACGTAACAACTTTGGCATCTGCGGCCTTTCCCGCTTCGATGCATTTTGCAGCGGGCTCTTGCTGATTAGACCCGCGTCTCCTCCTCTTACCGATTTGACTCTCTCTATTGCTCATGCGAGATTTTGCTTCGCTACCATTTTATTTTGGGTCAGCAAGTTCATTTGGGTTGGTTGGAATCTGCTATAAGCGGAATTTTGGGACTGTTTTTTCACCTGGATGCAGATATATTTGAACATTGTCACATATAGTTGAATGCTGGATGCATATATATTTGAACGCTATCACATATACATTGTTTTGAACACTGTGAGTGTGGAGTATCTCAATTTAAAATCCTGCCGACAGTTGTTGATGTTGCATTAACCATGCAATGCATTGGTTTCTATGGTGAGTACCATGCAAATTGACTATGCACTATCCAATTTTATGATGACCAAATAGTGTTTTAAATTTAAAAAAAAAAAAATAATCTCGTTTATGAAGACCGAATGGTGTTTTAAATGATGGATTTATATGAGGTTTAAAGCAAAACACTTATATGAGTCACATGGTAATTGAGTTTTTTATATAAAGGGGACATATGGAATATACATATATAATGGTGGATTTATATGAGGTTTAAAGCAAAACACTTATATGGGTCACATGGTATTGGCATATAAGGAAGAGATTTGAAATCTTTTGAGAATTCCTTTTTGAGTGCAATTATACTGTATATTGGCAGAATTATTTTTTCTATCAACAGAAGTAATTTTTTTTACAGAATGCATTCAATCATATCCATGGTGGGAATAGTTCTCACTTGCAAGGAGAACTATCTTGAATGGTCCCGGATGATAAAAAACACCCTCATTTTTAATGAGTTTTGGAGAGGAGTGTGTGTCGGAGACGGAGACAATGAACCAGTATAGCCTACCTTAGACAAAGAGCTTGTCATTTGGGAAAACAAGAACAACAAAGCTTATGCATTAATCACATCATCTATAAATGAAGAGGTGAGTCACCATATTTCATCATATTCAACTACCTTTGAAGCCTTACAAAAGCTGAAAGAACTCTATGACTCACATTTTGCACTTGAAGTTGTTCAACTCATGATTAAACTCTTCACTCTTGAACTACAAAACAATGATCCTATTGCTCTTGCATCTGAAGTAAAGTCTATAATGCATGATATCAAATCCACTAAGATTGAATTGGATATTCCTCTTATCACTTTTCTCAAGGCACTTTATCCTACTTACTCCAATTATCTTGAATCATTGGAAGCAAATGGAAATCTCAAAGATATAACCTTTGACTCTCTTGTGAAAAATTTTGCTGAAAGAGAGAAAGCTTTTGGAAAGAA
Organism: Pinus taeda; assembly: GCA_000404065.3. NCBI lineage: Eukaryota > Viridiplantae > Streptophyta > Pinopsida > Pinales > Pinaceae > Pinus > Pinus taeda. The sequence continues at coordinate 100,747 of APFE031330152.1, read as the reverse complement.
GACAGCCCCTGAATCTTCTAAAGAGGTTGTGTGCCTTGCTCATAAAGAAAAACATCCTGCTCAAGATTCTACAAGAGGAAGAGGTGGACAAAGAGGAAGAGGAAGATATTTCAAAGGTAGGGGGGCATACATTCTCAAGGAGAAAAGGTAGATTTGCACTGCATTCGCTGCAAAAGAAATGGATCACATGATGCCTCTACATGCAAGCTAGCATGGGACATAATTGACCAGAAAAGAAACCAATAGAAATGTAAAACTGATGATACAGACGAAGGTAAAGCACCTGAATCTGCTCACTATGTTGTGGCACAATGTAACATTGGAGTAAATGAAAATTTATTTAATGCTTCACTTGCTTCTTGGAAAAATGATTGGTTGCTTGATTCAGGAGCAACCTGCCACATGACTCATAGAAAAGATTTTTTTCAAGATTTCTTTGACAATGTTGATGGAGCAGTATACTTTGTAGATCAATCAAAAATCAATCCATCAGGGCTTGGCACAATTAGGCTTAAACTGCCTAGTCTTCCAAACTTTCTTCTGCATCATGTTCTATATCTCCCACAGCTCAAGAGAAAATTGCTGTCCTTGGTCCACATCTGCCAGTAAGGTCACTCCATTCATATGTTTGATGGAAATCTTTGAGGTAAGAAAAGCATCTAATCACTGACTTGTCATGAGGGGAATAGAATAAGAAAGGCTTCTCAAGCTGCAAGGAACCTCTACTCATGCACACCATTTCCCATGAAATTCTTATCATGAAGAAGGTACACTTCCATCAAGTTTATTATGGCATGCTAGATTTTGACATTTGAACTATGATAGTCTCCACTTGTTGAAGAAAAATGGTGTTGTTGGTTTCCCTACAATTCCTAGAAAACTTAAGCAATGTGATGCTTGCATTCTAGGAAAGCATAGAAAACAATCTTTTCATGATTCACATTCAAGCGCAAATAGAAAACTTGAACTCATTCATTCAGATTTATGTGGTCCAATGCCTATTCCTTCTGCAAATGGAAATAAATATATCATGACATTTATTGATGACTACACCAGAATGTGTTGGGTTTATTTATTGAAAAACAAATCTGATGCTTTTCAAACATTCAAGAATTTTCATAAATGGATTGAAAATGATGCACAATCTCATATTGGGTCTATTCGCACTGATAATAGAAAATAATACACCTCAAATGAATTTGAAAACTATCTTCCCCAACATGGGATCAAACATCAAACAATTGTGCCTTATAATCCCCAACAGAATGGTGTAGCTTAAAGAATGAATAGGAAAATCTCAAATACGGTACGATCCATGCTCTTCTTCAAGAATGTAAAGATAATGTTTTGGGCTGATGTTGTTCTATGTGCTGCATATATAAAGAATATATTTCCATCTAATGCTATTAGAAACAAGACTCCTTATGAAATGTGGTATGGACATGTTCCTTCGGTAAAGCATCTCAGGGTCTTTGGTTCCACCTGTTATGCCTTGATACCGAAGGTACATAGAAAGAAACTTGGTGCTAGAAGTTGTAAGTGTATCTTCCTGGGGTATTCAAACACCTCCAAAGCATACCGCCTCTATGATGAAGTAAATAAGAGGTTTGTTGTCTCTAGAGATGTAATTTTCCTTGAATCATCCAAAACTGACAATGTTGTTGAGCGAAAACTTGATCGCTTGGATAGATTCACAAAAGCAAAATCATTTCAAGAATTTGATAATTAAATTCTACATCTTGAAGGGGGGATTCCTATACTAGATCAACATGTGGAATCTTCTTTTGAAGAACACTCTCCATCGCATGAAACTCCAACAACAGATGATGCTTTAAGTGATGTAATTGATAGAATTGGGAGACTCAATCTTGATGCAGTCTCAACATAATCAACGGAGCAGCCTGGACAATCTAAAAAAGGTCCCCCAAAGTAGGTGACAAAGACACTTGAAAGTGTTCATCCTGATGAAGTTGGAAAGACAGGAACCAGAAATTCAAACCGACAAAATGGAGGTGATGTAGATGACTCTAATTCACCTGTTGATATGGATGTTTCTTATGCTTGTGAATTGAACTTGTCTACAGATTTTTGAACCAACGTCTTCAAGAAGCTACTTCTCATGATGAAGGAAAGAAGTGATGCAAAAGGAGTATGATGCCCTCATAAAGAACGACACTTGGAAGCTGGTTGATCCTCCATTAGGAACCAAACTAATTGGTTGCAAGTGGGTCTACAAGAACAAGTATAAAGTTGATGGCTCACTTGACAGGCACAAATCTAGGTTGGTGGCAAAAGGTTTTGCACAGAAGGAAGGGGTCTATTATGAGGAGACTTTTGTCCCCACAACAAAATGGGCTACCATTTGGACACTCTTTGCACTAGTAGCTTAGAATGGTTGGAAAGTCCATCAAATGGATGTAAAAATTTCTTTATTGAATGGAGATCTAAAAGAGAATGTTTTTATCTTCTAGCCTCAAGGATTTTCTATTAAAGGAAATGAACATAAAGTATGCAAACTTGTGAAGTCCTTGTATGGCCTCAAACAAGCACCGCAAGCCTGGTATGAAAAACTAATTGAGCATCTTCTGAAACTCAATTTCAAACATTTTGATCTTGATGATGCAACTTTATTTGTCAAGAAAGTTGGCAAAATAGTTGTATGTCTTGTGGTACATGTAGATGATCTTTTGATGACAGGGAACAATGAAAGCTACATTTCATCCATAAAGAAGGAATTTGGGAAAAGTTTTGAAATGACTGATTTGGGCTATGTTGATTACTATCTTGGCATTGAAGTAACCCAACATCCAAAGTCCATATTTCTTTCTCAAAAGAAATACATTGGAGATCTGTTGAATAGGTTTGGCATGACAGAGTGCAATCCTCTTACTACTCCAATGGAACAAAACTTAAACTCACATCTATTAAAGGAAAAGAATTTGAGGATGCAACAAAGTATAGACAACTTGTAGGAAGTCTCAACTACCTAACTACTACCAGACTAGACATTTCGTTTGCTGTTGGAATCCTCTCCAGGTTTATGAAAAATCCTTGTGGGGGACATTGGTCTGCTGCAAAAAGAGTTCTAAGGTACTTGAAGGGAACTCAAGAGTTTGGAATCAAGTATACACTGGTGGACGACTTCAGTTTGATTGGATACTCTGATTTAGACATCAATGGAGACAAAGAAACTGGGTATCAACTTCAAGATATGCTATGAGTCTTGGATCAGGAGCTTTCTCCTGGAGATCACAGAAACAATCAGTTCCAGCAGATTTCACAACAGAAGCAGAATACGTGGTAGCAGTTGAAGCAACAAAAGAAATTGTGTGGCTCAGGAAAATTCTTGAAGATTTGCAGGTAAAACAAGTACAATCAACTCCACTCATGATTGACAATACCTCTGCAATAAAGTTGGCCAAAAACCCAAAGTTCCATGATTGAATGAAGCACATCGATAGTAAATATCATCTGATTCGACACCATGTTGAGGCAAAAACAATCCATCTCTGTCATTGTTCCACAAATGAGCAAATTGCAGACATATTCACCAAAGCGCTTGGAAGAGAAAAGCTTGAACGATTCGAAATGATGCTTGGACTCACCAACATCCCTTCAGATTAAGGGGGGGAATGTTGACACCTAATCCATGTGATTGGGTGAATTTATGTAAATAAATAAATTAGAAATATGAACAGTCATCAGGAGATGAATTGAATAGTCTCTCCCTTATGTATATAATGAAGATCTACCTTGTGGAATAATATACGAATCCGTTTTTTCTTTATGGAGTTACTGCCTGGCCTGACATGCTAGTTTATTAAAAGGCGTTCATTGTTGGCCTGTCGAATCCATCCACTTTTAAGGTAACAAAAGCGAGTAGCATGATGGCGTGATTGTTACACCAATAAAATAAATTTCAACCTACCTACCTAATGGATTTTAGAAAATCCATAGAGGATATTTGAAGATATTTGCAATGTCCTCAAAATCATGTGTTCCATAATCCTACTCTGAATCTAGACAAGGGAAGCGCCACCAACCTTGACCTCCAAAATTTTATTTTAATTTGTTCTAGAATTTAATGAAGCCTGACCAAAATATTTTGAAACATCAACATTGCACTTGTATCATTAAAAAAGAGTGGACGTTACGAAGTATGGGGCCAACGAGCATTTCTATCGCACTGCTTTTCAGTGTCTCAAGTCCTTTCAAAATAGATTTTAGATATCAAGTGGTAGGCAATGAATTATAAAAAGCCATGAAATAATAGATGATTTGTCCATTTTCTATGCTACTTGGTTTACTATGCTGGGGGGATGAACAATATGGACCATTTGTAATAATAGATGATCAGTCCATTTTCTATGTTATTTAGTTTGATATCCGTGGGGATGAATGATGTGGAAATTTTATAATAATAGATTACCAGTATATTTTCTATGCTAGTTGGTTTGCTATGTTTGGGGGATGAACAATGTGGATCTTTTGTAATAATAGGCTACTGGTCCATTTTTTATGATAGTTGGTTTGCTATGCTTGGGGTGAATGATGTGGATCTTTTTTGATGCGTTAAATTAATGGCCATTACCCCATGTCTCTAAAATTAGGTTTGGTTTGATGGTTTTGGTCGTAGCTTAGCTAGCTTTTATATTTTTTAAGAAAATTTTTATAATTTTTGCAAGATTTTGTTAAAATTTGACAACAATATATTGTAATATAAATTATAGTTGTCAAACTTCAAAATTTTAGTGTTCTAAAACTTTTTGATAGTACTAATCTCCTTCAAATATTCTTACTTGAAAAATTTCTTGAAATTTCTTTCACCAGATTTCAACCATTTTTACACCTCTCAATAGACGATGCCAATGGTGTGATACATTGAATACTCTTCCCAACTAGTGGGGTAATGCAAAAATGAATAAATTGGTGGATTTAATATTTAATCCAACGAATCTTCGATTAAGCTTACAATCTTGGTAACTTTTAATCAAAGTTCCAGAAGTGATAAACCTTTTCCTCTATCTGCATGATACCAATAAATGGTATTAAAGTAATGAACCTTTTCCTTCTTTAGGAATTTTGTATGTGTGAAAATTAGAAGAATGAATTTTGGTAGTGTTGAGATTTTTCTGTTAATTAAATTTGGACAAAATCTTATGAATGTGACAACAATAGGATTTGTTGCTAAATTAGCTCCATTCATTCCTGATGAGGAGTTATTGCATCCTATATTTGTTGTGAGTGAATTTATGATTCAGTTTTCTACTCCCAGCTATAAAAATGTAAGCCTGTAGAGGATATGTGTGCTGAGAGGGTGTGAGGAATTATGTTGTTGTAATCTCCTGTTGAAGAATAAGATTGTCGCTGCCTCTATTTGGTGGACGTAGCCCAGATTGGTTGGGTGAACCATGTTAAACTTGTTGTCTTATGATTTCTGATATGCATGTGTGATTTATTTAATTTTTCTACTGTGCATACTCTAACAATTGGTATCGGAGCCAGGAGTTGGAGGAGGAGCTGGAAGGGGAGGTGGGCATTGCATGTGGTCAAAAACAAGGATGATGAAGGGAAGCACAAGAACAAAGCGATTTAGTTTCCGTAGGCTTTCAACGGTTTGAGATTAGATGCCACTGCGTTGTGAGCTGCTACACATTGCTGCATGAAGTGGAAAAATGTGTTGGAGGTTAAAGCAGCCGGGAGCTAGAAGATAAACCACCTCTAGTTTTTGTCCACGCTTGTATTTTTTGAGCTAATAAACATGGAAGCTATTTGATTTGCAGCATTCAATGGTGAGTCTGCAGCGGTCAAAGGTGAGTTGTACGATGTCTTCACGTATTTCCTTTGACATCAATTATTGAAATGCCGTTGAATTGTTGAAATGTCGTTGAACCATTGACATCCATTATTAAACTGCCGCTGTTGAAATGATTATTAAACTGCCGCTGCTAAAATGATTATTAAACCGCTGCTGGTGAAATGATTTGGAATGTTTTATGACGTTGGTCTTTTGTTTTTTTTTTTAAACAAAAAAAATAATTTTCAAATGGGCACCTTTGTGCATTAAATCAAATGGTCGATTTGATGTTTTTTATAAAGGTGTTATGAAATTCCTTTGTTACAAAACAAAAGAAATGATTTGTATGTTTTGTATTATATATGATATTATATTTATATCATATTTTGTTTTTTAAATTGTAATATGCCATGACATGATAAGGCAGAGGCATTATATTATAAGGCAAAGGCATTTTATTGATGAAGGGTAGTTTTTAAATAAAAACTTCATTTATTAAAAGTTGCAATTGGATATTTTGTGTGACACAACATGGAAAAAACTCAAAGTGCTAGATTTGAGATCGAGAAGTTCAATGGCAGAAACAACTTCGAGATCTAGAAAGTAAAGATGTATGATCTACTCCTGCAACAAGGCGTGGCGAAGGCACTGTTGGGAAAAGCTAAACAACCTTACACCATGACAAATGATGAATGGAGTGACTTGGATGAAAGAGCACTGAGCGGCATTCGACTATGTTTGGCGGATGATGTTTTGTTTAACATCGTGTCAGAGAAAACTGCTACTGGTTTGTGGACAAAGCTTGAAAAGATGTACATGACAAAATCCTTAACCAATAGGATTCTTTTGAAGTGACAATTGTACAGTTTGTGCATGAAGGAAGGTACATCCATTACTGATCATTTGAATACCTTTAACACTCTCCTAGTGTAGTTAAAAAGTATAGAAGTAAAATTTGAATTAGAAGATAAAGCTATAACTGTATTATGCTCGTTGCCCGAGTCATGGGATTATTTTGTTACTTCTATAAGTCTTACTTGATCAAAAACCCTTGAATTTGATGATTTTGTTGGAGCTTGTTGTCCGAAGAAATAAGGAACAGGTCAAATTCAGAAACCTCTACATCAGAAGCAATGATGGTCAGAGGTCGTTCTAAAGAAAGATGCTTCAGTGAACACAACAAGTCGCGTTCAAAATCGAAAGGGAAGAAGAGTAAGGTAAAGTGTTGGTTTTGTGGCAAATTGGGACATTTGAAGAAGGACTGTTGGAAGAGACAACAAACATCCAAAGAAGACTCTTTGACAGAGAAGAAAGAAGCAAACACGACAGATACATTTTTAGCATCCATTTCAGGTATGAGTGATGAAGTGTTATCAGTTAGTTTGTCTAATAATGATCAACATTGGTTGTTAGATTCTGGTGCATCAAATCACATGTGCATTCATAGAGAATGGTTTAAAACTTATAAATCAATCAATGATGGAGTAGTTTAATCAGTTAGTTTGTCTAATAATGATCAACATTAGTTGTTAGATTCTGGTGCATCAAATCACATGTGCATTCATAGAGAATGGTTTAAAACTTATAAATCAATCAATGATGGAGTAGTTTACATGGGAAATGATGTCACATGTAACATTGTGGGAATTGGAAGCATCCAACTTAAAATGTTTGACGGGACAAATAAAATTCTAACTGATGTAAGGTATGTACCTAAACTAAGAAAAAACCTCATTTCACTAGGAGTACTAGACACTAATGGATATAAAACCCTTATTCAAGGTGGAGTAATGAAAGTTTATAAAGGAATTTTGCTAGTAATGAAAGCAAAGAAGGTTGGAAATATTTTTCAGTTAGAAGGAAGAACAGAGTTAGATCATGTTTCTACAGTATCTAAAAATGACAGTAATTCTTTTTGTTTATGGCATCAAAGGTTGGGACATATGAGTGAAATAGGTTTAAATATTTTATCTGATCGTAAGTTACTTCCTAGTTTAAAGTCTGTTAAGTTAGATTTATGCAAACATTGTGTATATGGGAAACAAAGCAAGTAGAAGTTTAAAACGAGAAAACATACTAGTAAGGGAATCCTTGATTATATCCATTCTGATGTTTGGTGTCCATCTCCTACAACCTCATATGGAGTATCGTCATACTTTGTATCTTTTATTGATGATTTCTCTAAAAAAGTGTGGGTCTACATGTTAAAGAAGAAGTCTGATGTATTCATAGTTTTCAAACAGTTTAGAGCATTAGTTGAAAACATCACTGGAAGAACCATTAAATTTTTAAGAACTGATAATGGTGGTGAGTTTACTTCAAAGGAATTTGATAATTATTTCAAAGACGTTGGGATCGAAAGACATAAAACGATTGTATATACTCCTTAGCAAAATGGAGTTGCTGAACGCAAGAACATGACTCTTTTAGAGAGAGCAAGAAGTATGCTTAGTAACACCAATTTGCAGAAGGAATTGTGGACAAAAGCAGTTTATACAACTTGTTATTTGATAAATCGAACACCATCAACTGCAATAGGATGCAAAATTCTTCAAGAGGTATGGAAAGGTCATCCTTGTGATTATTCTAAATTGAAAGTTTTTCATTGTGATGCATATGCTCTTGTTCCAAAACATCAGTGTTCTAAATTATATCCTAAATCAAAAATATATATCTTTGTTGGATATGGTGATGGGACTAAGGGATACAGATTGTGGGATCCTACTACTCATAAGATCATCATTAACACAGATGTTAAATTTAATGAATCTTCACTTGAAAATCTGGACGTAGATGATAAATTGAAACAGGATAATGTATCTAAGCTTCAACACATTCAGTTTGAAACCAATTCAAATACTAATGATAGTCAAGATGAGCAAGTTTCAGATGCAGACCATGAACAAGTTTCAGATGTGGATCATGAACATGTTTCAGATGCAGATCATGAAGAAGTTCCTAAAGATAATAATCAGCAAATTGTGGAAGTACCAGAAACATCTTTAAGGAGGTCCACAATAATCAAACGTACTCCTAAAAGGTATGATGATTATGTTACTTCAATTGCTTTAACCGCTAATGATGATGAACCTTTGTGCTATCAGGAAGCTGTAGAAGGTTCTAAAAGTGAAAAGTGGAAAGAAATTATGAAGGACGGGATGATGGCATTAGTCAAGAATGACACATGGGATTTGGTAGAACTTCCTAAAGACAAAAAAACTGTGGGATGTAAATGGGATTACAAATTGAAAAGGGGTGTTGATGATACAGAGGACAGGTATAAAGAAAGGCTGGTCGCAAAAGGTTTTTCTCAGAAAGCAGGCATTGATTTTCATGAGATATTTTCACCAGTTGTAAAAATTGTTTCAATTCGAATTGTATTAGCATTAGTTGCTTTACTTGATTTAGAATTACAGCAACTAGATGTTAAAACTGCATTTTTACATGGAGATTTAGATGAGGAGATTTACATGGAACAACCAGAAGTGTTTGTTCAAAATCGCAACAAGAAATTTGTCTGCAGGCTCAAGAAATCATTGTATGGTCTGAAGCGGTTGCCTCGAAAATGGTACAATAAATTTGATTCTTTCATGATGAGTCAAAATTATATAAGAAGTGAATATGATCATTGTGTTTACTTTATGAAATTAAGTAATGGCATGTTCATTATCTTAGTGTTGTATGTTGCCGATATGCTTTTAGCAAGCAAAAGCATAATAGAGATCAACAGGTTAAAGGCTCAGATGGCTAGGACATTTGATATGAAAGATCTAGGAGCAG
>APFE031330152.1:15360-79836 GCA_000404065.3 Pinus taeda | reverse complement strand
AAGGTTTCCTAAATATGTGGGGCTGATTAAAAGCATTAGAATAGCATACTTAATTTGGTAAAATTTTGGAAAAGAATAATAGGAAAGTTAATGACATGTAAGGTGTATATTTATATCACTAAATATTTTGTGAGTGATTACGGCACAAGGTTTCCTAAATATGTGGGGCTGATTAAAAGCATTAGAATAGCATACTTAATTTGGTAAAATTTTGGAAAAGAATAATAGGAAAGTTAATGACATGTAAGGTGTATATTTATATCACTAAATATTTTGTGAGTGATTACGGCACAAGCTTTTGTAGGTAGGTTTGAAAAATATCAATTTTAATATGCTTTCAATATAGTTTAATCATCACTCATCTTTTGGAATAATGATGATTGTAATTAGGCCATAGAATTCATGAATGATATGAAACAAAATGATTGAAATATCCATGATCGTTTGGTTTCCTTTTAATAGGGTCAGAGTTGAATGCATGAGCGAATGGAGCATTAGAAGGGAGACTAACTCATATAGAATTCCACATCTCCTACTATTTAAGTAATGAATCAAATATTCTAGTACCGATAAATCTTTCCACTTATTAATGTATGTTGTTTGTATCTTCATCTTAGGGGTATTTTGAGTCTTCGATAGATTTTGACACTTGGTAATTAGTTCTTCTGCCTTCTTTATAGTCAACAAATCTAGTTGGAATGAGGTCAGATGAATAGTGAAATCTTGACAACCATGTTGTAATCTCTGGATGAATTAAGAGAAGATTTTTGATCGACAAAAAAAATATAACTTAATCCTTGACACTTGGTAGTTAGTTCTTCTGCCTTTTTTTATAGCCAACAAATCTAGTTGGAATGAGGCCGAATGAATAGTGAAATCTTGACAACCATTTTGTAGTCTATCGATGAATTACGAGAAGATTTTTGAGCGAAAAAAATATAACTTAATCCATAAATATATTTTGTTTGTATCTTCATCTTAGGGGTATTTTGGGTCCTCGGTAGATTTTGAAACTTGGTTGGGTCTTCGGTAGATTTTGACACTTGGTAATTAGTTCTTCTGCTTTTTTTATAGCCAACAAATCTAGTTGGAGTGAGGCTGCATGAATAGTGAAATCTTGACAGCCATGTTGCAATTTCTGGATGAATTAAGAGAAGATTTTTGATTCACAAAAAAAAATATAACTTAATCCATACATGAGTTCTTTTGGGAGTCACTGCATTTATACATGATTTTCATGATACAAGTTCGGGTATTGAATTTGAAAAATATTTTTTCTGCATAGGGAAAATAGATGTTGTCCTAGCCAACAAATGCATCTAGTGATAAATGAGGCAAAAGAAGATATAGCCATAAAAATAATAAATAGATAAATTCACTTTTAGTAATTACAATTAAAATACATATAGATTACAATTTAAAAATTATTTACTGAAAATATTTGAAAACAATTTTCTTCACCACAATTTTCACAATATCTTAACCTAGGCTAATGTTTTTCCTATAATAAAGAAAACCTCATCAACGAAGTTATGGTCTAATTTATTATCTATAATAATAAATTTTTTGATACATGTTTTAATCACAGCAAAATTCATTTGTGAACGCATTTCGAACCAGCATGTGTGGTTCATCATTAGGACAAGATGAAGAATCAAATCATGGAAACAAGTTAAATAGAGAGACCGATAATTCAAATAGCCATAATAATAAACTTTTTGATACATATTTTCAGAGATAATCACATCAAAATTCACAAATTCATTTGTGAACGCATTCCGAACCAGCATGTGTGGTTCATCATTAGGACAAGATGAAGAATCAAGTCATGGAAACAAGTTAAATAGAGAGACCGATCATTCAAACGGCTAGAAAGAAACAACTAATTTTGACAAAAAGAAATAATACAATAAACTTACTAATTTATCCATTTATTTGAGATTTTCTGAAATTAATTGATAACAAACTAAATATATATATATATTTAATATTTCTAATTTCAAATGACCATTTTAAAAATAATTTCTTGCCCTCAAGTTATTAAGTATTTGATAATTTTATAAAAAGACGCTAGTTATATGTATAACGAGTTTATATTTATCTTAATTTAGGATCTACTAAGTGTCAAAAGGATCAAATCTTTTTTCACTCTAAAAAAAATTAGCATCTCAAGAGATAGATCTAAATTAATTTAACTACACTTTCAAATAAATTATATTTCACATGAATACCATAGTTCAATACTATAAATTCTTAATATCATGAGTTTTATTTTTATAGAATTATTTTTATTTTGTCATTTCTACTTTTATTTATTGTATTATTTTATTTTTCTTAATTTAAAAGATTAAAATTACACTACATTTATCATTTTATTCAATTTACTATTTGTTTATTTATTTATAATGAGTAATTAAAACATTAACATTAGATTGCAACATATAATAATAGAAAATATCTTAATGCAATTAAATAGATAAAACATGAAATTATAATAAAATATTTAAATAATATTTTAGCAAAGTAAACCCAACGAAATAAATACTTTCCCTATTTTTAATTTAGACACTATTCAAACTGAAGCCCCTAGGATAGATTAAGAAGACGATGAAATGTACACAATATATTAAAATTGTTTAGATATTTTAGACAAATTAAAATAATGACAAAGAATTTGCAGAAATAAAAGACACTTTTACCCTCGGCAGGGATAGAATGTGCGTTTTGATGTAGTATTTCTTCGTTTATTATATGAACATTCATTAATTTGTGAAAATGATTTTATATTATTATTAATAAAATTTTAGAATTTTTTTGGATCGTCAAATTGATGCTGGTTAAAATATGTTGGAGTTAATGTTTACATTTTATATTTAAGATGTTGGTTTGAGATGGTTGAGAAATTTTATGAACATTTTTTTTAAGTTAGGAATAAGTAACATCTAAGAAACTCTATATATTAGAGTATTTTCTGAATGTAATAATAAAAAATGATATTATATTAGCTAAATGGCTCTCTAGGTGAGATACCTGGAAAGTGCCCAAGCACTGCACACTATATAATATCTCAATCAGGAGAACAATTTAGTACATATAGGCTTTCACACAATCATGGTGGTTTCAACCACTCCCTAGATAGTAGGATCTTAGATCTAAGATTAGAGTCTCAATCCTATCATCACCATAACAATAATCTAAGTTTAGTTTTCTCCATTAATTCCAACACTCCCTCTTAATGGAGAAAGAGTAGAACAATAACATATGCCTACTGGTCTAGTCTCAGCTAGGCTTACAATTAAAACATGAAACCACTTGGTAATAGAGGTTTTCATTTTTGTCTTCTTGCAGCCGAGCCCATACTTGTTCATCTTGAGTCGAGGTTTCATCTTCACTTTCCTCGCCATGAGGTAGTGATGTATCTTCACCTCATATATTCCCTAATGATGGAAAGATTTAATTTTTATTCTCACCCTTCTCAAGATTGTGACAGGTTGTATAGAAGAATTTTCCTTCTCACTATTTCTAGTATCAACCATCTGAAAGTTAGTGATGATGTCTTCATCATTCATTGATGTAACATCTGCACACACAAAAATATTAATGAGATCATCATAATCTAAATTCTCTCCGGCTTTATCTTTTTCTACCACGTCTTTGCAATCAGCTTCATGTGGCTCATCCCATTGATCTTCAACACTTTGTTCTTATTCACATCCTTCCTGAAAATCAACTTGTGAATCTTGCACAACAGACTGTGCCTCTTGATACTCGTAATCATCAACAAAACCACACTGTTTTTTGAAATTTCTTCTGACTTGAACATATCGCCCATGATATTTCCAAATGCCATCATGAGAAAACCATCATCATCAGAATCAAAAATATCTAAAAATATAGACATGTTGTTAAAGTCTAACTTATCTCGCTTTGATATTTCTTTTCAACTCCACACGGTCCTCTAATGAGCTCCAACAACCCCATTACCATGCAGGCGGGAAACTTCTCCCTTTGGTAGCTCTTCAACTGTAGAACCTTGTAGACTATGGCTTCTATGCCACGCAGGTCTTAGTGCCCTTGGCTCTGGCGACAAGCAACAAAACGACCTCTCACAAGATGGAAATGTTCTCAATATCCAATTCTGATGCATATATTTCTGAAAATGGGTTCAAATCAACAGAATAAAATTCTGCATTTTCTATGGCATATAATAATTCAGAAGAAAATTTACCCAATTGAATTTGGGATCTCCACAACCTACAACTTTAGTTTCTCAAACAATTAAATTTCCAGAACAAATCTGCTAGATGACACAAAAAATTAAACACCACGACCTCCACGCCTCAATCACGATCTCCTTCCTTCTCGGTAGATGCATCCATCTTTCTGCAACCCTCTTAATAAGAGCCCCTCTTTAAAACTTAATAAATTTTCACGATGCATGAATCATTCTTTTATGCACCATATGCTTTCCATGATGCATACCAAATCACTTCAAAAAAATAATCACCTCGCTTCATTAGGTATTAATGAGCCCCTCCATAAATAAAAACCTTTTCTAGTAAATAATTAAATTGAAAACTTTTAATTTAAAATCTTTAATTTAAAAAGATTAAATTGATATGCATATATTAATTGCACCCAAATATGATGTTGAACTGCGTTTAAAAAATGTGTGGAATGGGAGAACAAATTCCCTTCAACGCTGGCCTCTAGCATGTTTCACGCTGCCAGTGCTCTCTCTCACCCCCAGGCTGCGATTTAATCAAATAAAGATCCTCTGCAATGATCAACTCTTCTCAGCTTTGCAATCATCAGTGCAATGGCTCCTTGGCAGTTCTGCCCTAATTCAACTCACAAGCTTGGCGAGTGGAATGGCTGTCCAACTCCTCGCAGACTCTACGATCCACATTCTTTCATCGTGGCAACCTCCATGCACCTCTGATAGCCCTGCAGTGATTAAAACAACCTCCTTCATAGCCTCCGATCTCTGGTGCCCCTATCGATGAATCGGCCTCAAGAAAGCGTTCATATTTACAAGTGTTCGGCACCACCTATCGATATAATGACCTTGCTGGCCCACACACAACACTTCAATCGCTCAATCCATTCTCATCTGATAAATGTTGCAGATACCAAGAAAATGTGGCCTCCTACGATCAAGTGATCAGCCTCTAGGAAATAAATCAAGATATATTTCCTTCATTCTCGATGCAGGTCCAGCCTCCTCACCTTCCACACAGCCCTCCATGCAGACCTCACGGAGCGCAATGACAGGGGTTATGCAACGTTTATGGAAGTTCCTCCTCACAATGTCATTGGCCTTTTGCACATTGTCGGCCTCTTAAACGTTCTCCTCCCTGATGTTGTTGGTAGTCTCATTTTATGCTCTTTTATCTATTTTCAATTGTCCACAGGCCCCTACAAAAACTCGCCTCAGAGATTTGGGTCACGAAAAATCATGGAAGATATTCACAACAATGTGTAGCCAAAATTGCTCCCTCCGATGCACAACCTTCTCAGACGGCAGCCCAAGCAACCCAACACGCAGACAGTCGATGCGAGTTAACACCACTGACTCGTGAAGGTACAGTCGACTCGAGTACACCTAAAATATGCGAAGACTGAAAAAATAAAATATGCATGTGTTTCAGAGTGGGATCGGTGAGTTTAGCCCTCCAATCCAAGCGATGATTTCATCTCAGTCGCACTCTTCACTTGGCTTACAGGATCACAATCCTGAAGCTATAATACCATGATAAAAACTGATATTATATTAGCTAAATGGCTCTCCAAGTGAGATACTTAGAGAGTGCCCAAGCACTACACATATTACATAATATCTCAATCAGGAGAACAACTTAGTACATATAGGCTTTCACACAATCATGGTCGTTTCAACCACTCCCTAGATAGTAGGATCTGAGATCTAAGATTAGAGTCTCAATCATATGATCACCACAACAGTAATCTAAGTTAGCTTTCTCCATTAATTCCAACATGTAATGTGTGTGTGTGTTGAGCGCATACGCTTTTTCGTGAAACATATGTGTGCTTTTAGCCATCTTTATCATGGTATCCGAGCACAAGGCTCGTTCTGGGAGTGTGGGCGAACTTTTTTTGGAGAGGATTTCAAACAGTATGGAGGCTTCCATAGAGAATGTGACATGAACCATCATCGTGTGTTTGAGTTTCCAACATGCTTCATAACAATAGTGCTCCTGTCAGGAATGCATCTTCTTATCGTATAAAATTTTAAGAAAACTTACCTGATATTATGTAAGTCGTGAAGCGTAGATGAATTTTTTAGTGGAACTCATTCACAGGGTATAAGAAGGTAGATTCTCTTTTTTCTAAGTGTGCATGGTGGTCAACATTAAAGGTTTTCGAGTGTTGGAGGTGTAGATTGGAGGCTATGTTGGAGACTGGTGCGATGGAGGTTCGTTGTTAGAATAAGCCGTGGAGTGTTCACTGTTTTCTTTCCGCGAGTTCACTGTACAACATTGTTTTGTTTTGACATGTTCGAATTTCATCTGAGGCATGCCACTTTCACAAAGAAACCAATAATTTTTTTAATTTCATAAGGGTACATCGATGCTCAAGTTTAAAAGGTATTTCATTCTCTTCTTTCATCATGGAGATTATGGTCATAGAAAAATTCAGCTGTGCAAATTTCCCTTCATCGAAGTAAAATTTCAAATGTAATTAATGAAGAAAAATTTGTGGGGTATAGTGAATGGTTGAAAAGTAGCACCTGCAGAAGCTAAACAATTAATTGAATGGAAAAATAGAGATGACAAAGCTAAATCCATTATTGGATTTGCTCTTTCAGATTTGCAATTACATCTTGTAGATCTCACTAAACCATCTAACAAAATATGGGAACATTTGACTCAAATATTTGGTGTAAAAGCTACCAATGCAAAGTTTTCCATAGAATTGTAATTATTTAGACTGAAAATGAATGAAGAGACATCTATGTCCACTCATGTAAACAATTTAATGTCTCTTAGAAGACAATTCGCTAAAGCAGGTGCCAAGGTGGAGGATGAAGATGCTAAAGCAATATTATTAAATAGTCTTCCTTCACATTATAGTAATGTTGTCTTCACTTTGAGGCAAATGACTTCACAAAAATTACTTGAGACAATTGCAGCACTTCCCAGGGAAGAAAAGAGACTAAAACTAGAGGATACGGAAGAAAAATCTCCAATAGAAAATGAATTTTTTTCAAAGACAATGATGAAAAAGAAAAATGCAAACAAAAGTGAACTTGAATGCTACTATTGCAGGAAAATTGGGCATACAACGTGGAATTGCAAAAGTCATGCCAATGATCTGTTAAAAGGGAAAGAATCAAAAAATATAGCCATAGATGAATATCTATTGAATTCTAATAATGAATTCAATGAAGAATTTGAGCCTCTTAAACTTTTTAGAACAACTTAGTGAAAAGGCTTAATATGGATGGTTGTCCAGATAGTACGGTAGTTGCGGATCTTGGGAAGAATCCCTCATTCATTGAAGACGTTGGAGTGGTCTTCTAATAAGGCTATGCGATGACTTGGGACATTGTTTAGTAATTGACTTCGGGAGGTCCTTGATTCATGAGATTAGGAGTTGAACTCGAGAATTCAACTTGCCAACTACACCTTTATGAGGGTTATGAGGCAACTTGATGGAGTCGATTTTGATAAGTTGTAAACCAGTTAAAGAATGACTATGTACTTTGTTGTTTGTGGATGTTTTCAATAAATTTATGTAATATAAGCATTAAGAGGGGATGTTGGAGTTAATGCTTACATCGTATATTTAAGATGTTGGTTTGAGATGGTTGAGAAATTCTCTCAACCTCTCCTTCTAAGTTAAGAATAAATTAGATTTGAGAAACTATATATATGAGAGTATTATCTAAATATAATATGTGTGTGTTGAGGGCATACACGGTTGTGTGAAATATATGTGTGCTTTCAACCATGTTTATCAAAACACTATGTATTTTATAATATCAAATGTTCAAAATTAAATTATAATTTTTACATCTCGGAATTTTACTTTATTTAAAGAATTAAAATAAAAAATTAAAATACTATAAAATATTTTTTATAACAATACAATTACAAAAACAAAATATAAGATGTCACAAGAAAAGCAAAGTCATGTTACTGACTTCAAAAGAATCCAGAGAACAAGTCAGTTGGGATAAGCAATTTTTATCGTACTAGTTACCTTAACAAATCACCCTTTAAATAAAGGAAGAGGATGAAAATGTTGCAAACTAAATGCTGGGTGATTAAAAGGCCCCCATTGTTGGAGTGTAATACACCCACTTTTAAGGTAACAAATGCCAGTCCACTGATGGCGTGATCATTACGTCTATAAAATACATTTCAACCTACCTACCTAATGGATTTTAGAAAATCCATAGAGGATATTTGAAGATATTTACGATGTCCTCAAAATCATGTGTTCCATAATCCACTCTTGGACAAGGGAAGCTTGCCACCAAGCTTGACCTCCAAAATTTTATTTCAATTTGTTGTAGAATTTAATGAAGCCCTACCAAAATATTTTGAAATACTACTAAGAAGCCATGAAATACTACTTGGTTTGCTATGATTGAGGGATGAACGATGTGGGCCTTTTATAATAATGGACTAATGGCCATTACCCCCACATCTCTGAAATTAGGTTTGGTACGTCTGGGTTGTTGAGTTGATGTTTGCTCGTAGTTTAACTAGCTTTTATAATTTTTTTAAGAAAATTTCTAAAATTTTCGTAAGATTGTATTAAAATCTCACAACAATATATTGTAAATCTAAATTATAGTTATCACATTCCAAAATTTCAGTGTTCTAAATTTTTTTAATAATACTAATCTCTTTTCATTATAAAAATATAATTCAAATATTTTTATTTGGGAAATTTTATATGGTAAATCTAAATTATAGTTATCACATTCCAAAATTTCAGTGTTTTAAATTTTTTAATAATACTAATCTCTTTTCACTATAAAAATATAATTCAAATATTCTTATTTGGGAAATTTCTTTAGCCAAATTCCAGCGATAATTTCTTGAAATTTCTTTAGCCAGATTCCAGGGATTTTTACACCTCTCACTAGACCACGCCAATGGTGTGATACATTGAATAATCTCCCTAACTAGTGGGGTAATGAAAATATGAATAAATTGGTGGATTTAATATTTAATCCAACGAAACTTCGATTGAGCTTAAAATCTATGTAACTTTTAATCAAAGTTCCAGGAGTGATAAACCTTTTCCTTTATCTACATGATACCAATAAATGGTATTAAAGTAATGAACCTTTTCCTTCTAGAAATTTGTAAGAGTGCAAATTAGAGGGATGAATTTCAGTAGACCTTTTAATGTGAAATAGAGGTTTCGATTTATAGTATTATTTTAACTAGAGATGTCTAAAATCTAGAATCATTTTAGCATGTTTGAACTTTTAAATTCGTTAGACCTTCCCGGTTAAGTTGTTGATTTTTTCTCTTTCGAATAGCTGATTTTCTTTTAACTAATAAATTATCATTTTAACTTCCTAAATTTGGGTAGGGAGAACTTTTTTATACTGGAAAATATGATTTAATTCCTACAATTTCTGACTAAAAATTATTGATTCTGGTTGAAAAAAAATTTGGATTTATTAACTAGTTTTATATATTTCTGTGTATTATTATACTAAATATGAACATATTTAAAAAAATTATATGGTGATATAGTGAAGCTTTCATTTGTATTTATCATTAATAATATAGTAACAAAAAATATTATTATTAACTATTGAAAAAAATATTATTTACTAATTTTTTGATTTTAACTTAACCTTAATACTCTCACAAAAATCATAAATGTTGAAGAGGTTTTATATCATTTAAAACAAATATAATAATGTAGTTTTTTCTTAAAATTAAGTAATGGTTTTGGAAATCCCTAAAATTAGTGAGAGTGCAGACATCAAATTTTTAAATGTGAATCTGTAACACATTTTAAAAAACCAAATAAATAATTTATATATATATATATATATATTATATATATATATATATATATATAGTATAATATAAGTGAAATTAAAATCAAATATTATAATCATAAAATATTAAAATAGACAATTAAAAAAAAACATGAATTTTTTATACTCATAATAACAACACAAAAGTAGTTACACGATCACCTGATCTTGGCTTCCAACATTAAAGGAAATGTTCTTTTAAATACTTCCTTGCAATCCTTCCTTCTTTCGAAACTAAAGGACTCCTGTAATAGTAGCTATACTCAACATGTAAACAATGGTTTCCTAAATATGTGGGAGTGATTAAAAACATTAGAATAACATACCTAAGTTGGTAGAATTTTGGAAAAGAATAATATGAATGCTAATGACATCTATGCAAGCTATCTAAGGTGTATATTTATATCACCATAATATTTTTGAATTATTAGGGCATAAGTTCTTGTAGGTGGGTTTATGGTGTCGCTAGTAAATGCCGCTTGAAAAATATCAATTTTAATATATCTTTCATATAATTTCATTATCAACTATCTCTTGGAACAATGAGAAACAATCCCCTTGATGAATGTAATTAGGTCATAGGCTCTATGAATGATTTGTAACAAAATCAGTGGAATATGTAAGATCGTTTGGTTTCACTTTAGAAGAGGGAGAGGAGAATTCCTAAGTGAACGGAGCACTTGGAAGGGAGACTAACTGACATATAATTGAATTCCTGAGTGAATGCAGCACTTGGAAGGGAGACTAACTCACATAGAATTTCACATCCAGGACAAGCTTAGGCCTCTAGATTATCTAGATAATGTATCAAATACCTGACCACGAGTAAATCCTCCCACTTATTAATGTTGTTGGTTGTATATTCATCTTAGGGGTATTTTGAGTCCTTAGTAGATTTTGGCACTTTGAAACAAATTTGGTTGGAGTGAGGCCGAATGAATAGTGAAATCTTGACAACCATGTTGTAATATTTGGATGAATTAATAGAATTAAACTTAATCCATACATCAGTTCTTTTCAGAGTAACCTAATTTTCATGAGACAAGTTCTGGTATTGAAGTTTAAAAATATTATGGATGTTGTCCTAGCCAACCAATGCATCTAGTGATAAATGAGGCAAAATAAGATATAATCATAAAAATAACAAATAAATAAATTCACTTTTGGAAATTACAAGTCAAAATATATATAGATTACAATTTAAAGTTTATTTATAATTTTTTAACCACAATTCTCACAATATCTTATCGTAGATTAATGTTTTTCCCATAATAAAATAAAACCTCATCAATGAAGTTATGGTTTAATTTATTATATATAATATTAAACTTTTTGAGATATGTTTTCGACGATAATCACATCAAAATTCATTTATGGAAGCTTTTCGAACTAGCAAGTGAGGTTCATTGTTAGGACAAGATGGAGAATCACATCATAGCAACAAGTTAAATAGAGAGACAGATCATTCAAATGGCTAGAAAGAAACAAATGATTTTGACAAAAAGAAATGATTATAATAAACTTACTCATTTATCCATTTATTTGAGATTTTCTAAAATTAATTCATAAGAAACTAAATATATTTAAAAAAAAAATCTTACCCTAACATTCTTAAGTGTTTTGATAATTTTAAAAGAAAATGTTATTATATATTATATATATATATATATATATATAGATAGCCAATTTATATTTATCTTAATTTTAGATCTACTGAGTGTTTGATAATTTATAAGAGGATGTTTATATTATATTATTATATATATATAATATATATATATATATGTAATTTTTTTAATATAACCAATTTATATTTATCTTAATTTGGGGTCTATTATGTCTCGAGAGGGATTATACCTTTTTACTCTTAAAAAAATTTGCATCTCAAGAGATTTGATTCTTCTTGACACTCTATCTTAAGTTAAGGTAGACCTAAGTTGGTTTAACTACCCCTTTCAATAGACTATATTTCACATGAATACCACAATTCAATACTATGGATTCTCAATACCATACGTGTTTTTTTTATTACTATTTTATTTTTATAGAGTTATTTTTCTTTTGTTATTTCTATTTTTATTTATTGTATTATTTAATTTTTATTAATTTTAAAAAATTAAAATTACATTACATTTTCATTTTATTCAATTTACTATTTATTTATTTTATTTATATATATTAGTAGTGAAAAAGTTAAACATTGAATTGAACATCTATTATACTAGAAAATATCTCAATATTAATTCAAAATATAAAACATAAAATTATAATTGAATATTAAATAATATTTTAGCAAAGTAAACCCAAGGAAATAAATTATTTCCCTATTTTATTTCAGACACTATTCAAACTGGAGCCCCTAGGCTGGATTAAGAGGACGAGGAAAATGGATTAAGAAGACGAGGAAATGTGCAAAATATATTATAATAATGACAACGAATTTGTAGAAATAAAAGATACTTTTACCTTTAGCGGGGATAGAATGGGCATTTTGATGTAGCATTTCTTCATTTATTATATGAACTTTCATTAATTTGTGAAAGTACTATGTATTTTATGATATCAAATGAAATTCAGTGAATTGTGATTTGTTGTTTTTTCTCTTTTAACAGATTATTGGCATGATTTTTGCAATTTTATGCTGGATGTTTAATTTTCCTGCAATAGCAGTATTCAATTTCACTTTTGTTTGTATTTTTTTTTCATCATTGTCTTTATAAACAATGCATTTTTTATTGGAGATTTCTCTTCCGTATCCTCTGGTTTTAGTCTATTTTCTTCCATGGGAAGTGCTGCAATTGTCTCATGCAATTTTGTGAAGTCATTTTCCTCAAAGTGAAGACAACATTACTATAACTTGAAGGAAGACTATTTAATAATATTGCTTTAGCATCTTCATCCTCCACCTTGGCACCTGCTTCAGCGAATTGTCTTCTAAGAGACATTAAATTGTTTACATGAGTGGACATAGATGTCTCTTCATTCATTTTCAGTCTAAATAATTGCAATTCTATGGAAAACTTTGCATTGGTAGCTTTTACACCAAATAGTTGAGTCAAATGTTCCCATATTTCGTTAGATGGTTTAGTGAGATCCACAAGATGTAATTGCGAATCTGAAAGAGCAAGTCTAATAATGGACTTAGCTTTGTCATCTCTATTTTTCCATTCAATTAATTGTTTAGCATCTGCAGGTGCTACTTTTCAACCATTCACTATACCCCACAAATTTTTCTTCATTAATTACATTTTAATTTTTACTTCCATGAAGGGAAATTTGCACCGATGAATTTTTCAAGACCATAATCTCCATGATGAAAGAAGGGAATGAAATACCTTTTAAACTTGAGCATCGATGTACCCTTATGAAATTAAAAAATTTATTGGTTTCTTTGTGAAAGTGGCATGCCTCAGATGAAATTCGAACAGGTCAAAACAAAACAATGTTGTACAGTGAGCTCGCGGAAAGAAAACAGTCAATTCTCCACGACTTATTCTAACAACGAACCTCCATCGCACCAGTCTCCAACATAGCCTCCAATCTACGCCTCCAGCACTCGAAAACCTTTAACGTTGACCGCCATGCACACTCAGAAAGAAGAGAATCTACCCTCTTATACCTTGTGAATGAGTTCCACTAAAAAACTCATCTACGCTTCATGACTTACATAATATCAGGTAAGTTTTCTTCAAATTTATACGATAATAAGATGCATTCGTGACAGGAGCACTATTGTTATGAAGCATGTTGGAAACTCAAACACATGATGATGGTTCATGTCACATTCTCTATGGAAGCCTCCATACCGTTTGAAATCCTCTCCAAAAAAGGTTCGCCCACAATCCCAGAACGAGCCTTGTGCTTGGATACCATGATAAATATGGCTAAAGGCACACATATGTTTCACGCAAAAGTGTATGCACTCGACACACACACACATTACATGTTGGAATTAATGGAGAAAGCTATCTTAGATTACTGTTGTGGTGATCATATGATTGAGACTCTAATCTTAGATCTCAGATCCTACTATCTAGGGAGTGCTTGAAACCACCATGCTTGTGTGAAAGCCTATATGTACTAAGTTGTTCTCCTGATTGAGATATTATGTAACGTGTGTAGTGCTTGGGAACTCTTTAGGTATCTCACTTGGAGAGTCATTTAGCTAATATAATATCAGTTTTTATCATGGTATCAGAGCTTCAGGATTGTCGACCCTGTAAGCCGAGTGAAGAGTGCGACTGAGACGAAATCATCGCTTGGATTGGAGGGCTAAACAGACCGATCCCACTCTGAAACACATGCATATTTTATTTTGTCAGTCTTCACATATTTTAGGTGTACTCGAGTCGACTGTACCTTCGTGAGTCCGTGGTGTAAATTTGACATGCATTTCCCTCTTGACCTAATATAACATATTCCAGAACCTTGAACCTTCATTTTACACATATTTTCTTATACACTCATTTTAGCACCAAAATCCTCACTTTTCCCTACCTTTTTGCCCATAAAAGCTAAGTAAAGGTTGCTGCAATATTTGGAGTGGGTTGCTGAGTGTTTTTAAACACTTTTTATGATAGTCGAAGCCTACTTTCTTGAAAAATGCATTTGTCATGTATGATTTGCTGAGAAATCCATTTTCGGGATATGTAAAGGTTGTTGCAGTATTTGGAGTGGGTTGCTAAGTGTTTTTAAACACTTTTTATGATAGCTAAAGCCCACCTTCCTGAAAAATGCATTTTTGAGGCATGATTTGCTGAGAAATCAATTTTCGGGATATTACAATGTGGCAACATACCTACCATCCCCCTGCCTGTGTTATACATGTCCTCTATGCACATTCAATAGCTTTGTTTCCCACCTTACTTGGTTTTGTCTATACCTGACATTCATCTAGTTGTGAATGTCCAGGCCACTAGCCAGATTCCATGTTGCCTCATCCCATGTGGGAGGGGTACCTCAAGGTTCAGTTATCCATGCTTTTTTTTTCGAGATGGCATGGACGATTGTGATTCATTGGTCTCACAATAATGGATCTGATCACTAACCTCAAACCCTAACCAGTAATCAACCATTAATTTTACATTTTGCCTCACTACCATTGTCCGATTCACCCTATGATAGAGGATGGTTTTCTCTTCTGAGTTTCCATGCTCCCCCTGACACCTTTACCCTCCACAGAACTAGATTGGTCTAGTATTGTTTTGTATATAAATGAGAAGTTTCGACCCTCATGGGTCCATCTTATATGATTGCATCTCTTACTTTAGGTTTGGAATGATTCCCATCCTCATATTATAGCCACAATTTGGAACCTCCTCTTGGTATGTTACAAACCCCTGGAAAAATCAAAGAGTGCTTAATGGGTCACACAGAAAAAGAAACTTTCTTACCTACTCCTTGGTGCTAGTCACTTTGGTCTCTCCCTTTTGCAAACTTTCAATTCAAGTACATGTAACATCAATTCTTATGGTTCATTGATTTTGCCTCTGAATTTGACTATTTCAGGTTTAACTTTATTTTCCTTCTTGATTTCCTAGTGCCCATGGTGTAGGAACATAACAAGTAGTCGTCAAAAGAACAAATGGTTTCATATGGCCTGCAACCCCCCTGTTTCCATCACCCAGGTTTGTATCCGGGATAGGTTTTACCTAGTCCCTTAAGTACCATTTCCTAATCCATTTTGTTACACTAAATTGTAATGAGTTAGCTTCTATTTTCACTAGCGGGATCGAACTCAATTGTACTTCAACGAATTTCATCAGGTAATGTTTCTTGTCCCATGATATTATTTTTATATGTCACACTATCAAGCTATTTCTATTAATTCACCTAAAGATTTCGAATTTGTACATTAACTTTTGGTCGTTTCCCCATGTTCACCTACAGGTATAGATGGTATGAGTTTTATCCTGGGTTAGATACAGGCATGACTTGGGTTTCTACATGCTAATTTTTGGTTGGGGTTTCGTTTTCTAGGTTGGTTCAATGTTTCTACCTTCCTCTCAACCATGGAGTTTTTCTAGAGATTGTGTTCTCCATACTAGTGGTTCTACCAGGTTCACTTTAATTGAAAGTTATTGTTTCATATTAGTTTGTTATTTTGGAATTCAATGGGTTTGTACTGGCTTCAGGAAAGGTGCCAGTGTGCCTTCCTATAATTCTTCATAGATACCTATTTTCGTAGTTTGTTTTAAGGTTACTAATGATTAGGTTTATATCCCTGATGCCTGGTGAGTCCTATACTCTATTTTTTGTGTTTATAATTAAAGGCTCCATGCAACCATCACTATTTATTTGTCTGATTCTGGACTTGGTCCAAGTGCTATAAGGATGTATGAGTATATATTTAATGGCATAATGGTGGCTACTATTTGATAGCATATGGACTTTTATCCTGCATATACTTTTGGGTTCCTTCGTACCAAAAGTCATCTACTTCAAAGTTTGTGTATTAATTGCCAATTCACAAAAATGTATCCTATAGTGATTTTTATCTCATGTAAAATCATCTAAGTTTCATGTTTGCTTTTAAGATTGTTGTTTAGAACAATATTAAGCTCCTTATCGGTTTTTCCATACATATGTGTTTTTTTTAATAAGATTTTACTTCTAACTTTTGTTATAATGAATTACTAGTTGAAGTCACTATACATGTATCTCTTTTTGCATGCAATTAATTTGAAAGAATATCAGTGTGCCTCTAGCATATTTGTCGACTAGTTCTGATTGGAGTCACTTTAGATGTATCTCTTTATGCATTCAATTAATTCAAAAGCAATGTCTATGTACCTCTTGAGTGTTTGTCAACTCTTTATGGCAGTAGTCTATATGAACATATTTTAATTGTCTTAATATTTAATTTTACCTTACTATAGCGAGCTATATACTCTGGAAACCCATAAATGCGTCATAAGTGTATCAGTAAACTTACCTTGGGATATTAATTGTTAAAATATGGGACTATGTCCACTCATGTGACATAGAATTTCATCATCCAACCCCCATCTTCTGCAAGAGTGACATGCAAGAAGTCTTAATAGACTCACCGATGTCAATTTATAAATTTTCTTGTTTGGTTGATGAAAGAGGTTTAGTTGCATGCATGCATTCGATTTAGGGTGTTCTAAAATGTGAATGCATAGTTTCCTATTCCTTATAGTTATGAAATTGTATGCCATGCAATCTCTTTATTTATTTATCTCACTGTTTAATATAGATTTATCTACCATCTACGTTGCATACTACCTACAGAATATCGAAAATCCAACAACTTAGAACAAGTAGTTATCCTATATTTATATATATATATAAGACGGGTGACATTCAAAGGACCAAGATTGATAACTTCTAACATTCCACTCAGTTGGTGATAAATTTCAACGTAAAACACATAATCACTATTACAATTTAATTCATAGTGAGTACAAAAACCTTTGTCCAACACTTCAATTCTGGAAAATTTACGGCTTGTGACACCGATCCACCCAACCTTTAATCACCTCTGATTCCCCCCGAGCTATCATATATTTGCTAGGTCTCAGTAATCCCTACCGAGCCTTGTTAATGTCTATTTAACATTATATTATTTCACAAATTTTTCCTTGGCATCATCATGCCTTCTAGGAATTTGCATCCCTTTGGCCTAGGTTTTTTAATTTCTTTTCCTAAAAGAGAAATCCTCCTTTCCTCTTTGCAGCATTTTTATCCTTAGTCTTTATCTCCCACTGAGGGTGTAATATATATCCATATATTTTAAATTTAAGAAATTTTATTAGAATATGATCCCTCTCAGATTTTGGCAAGTATCATTTACTCTAGTATCGGCCATTATGATTTTCCAGTAACTGAAAAACAACCAAGTTTGTTTATTTATTTAATAAATTTTTTTTCCAACAATAGTCAATTCCTCTCAATTACTAGTCAAACCGTGCTAGTAATAGTAAACTAGGAAAACATAATTGTTTTAAACACAACAGGGGTATTTACTATTACATCTTCCCCCCCTTAAAACTTATATTGTCCTCAATGTTTATTATTTTCATTGGAACAATTTCAGATATGTTTCCTTCATAACATCTTATTTTTCCCATGTTGCTTCCTGAGGCGTAAAGTGCCACCACTGCACCTTAACCTAAGAAATGACCTGATTCCCCAGTAAGATTTCCTTCTGCTCCAAAATCCATAGTGGTTTAGGTAGAAAGTATCCTTCAGGTTCCACCTATAACATATTCCAATCAATTATATGAGAGCTATAATGCACATATTTTTTTAATAATGACACATGAAATACATTATGTACTTTAACATGAAAAGGTAAATCCAATTGGTATGCTACTGGACCCACTTGGTCCAACACCTGAAACGACCTGCAAAATCGTGGGGCTACCTTTAAACAATTTCCTATGCTTAGGGTTCTTTTCTGAGGTTTGACCCTTAAATACACATGTTCCCCAATCTAGAACTCTTTAGGAATCCTCCTTTTATCTGCATAGCTCTTCTGACGGTCTTGGGTGGTTTTAATGTTCTATTGAATTTTTGGTATTCTCTCCCCATTTCATGCAAAACCTCTAGCACAAGAACCAATCTACCCTCTAGATGACTCCAACTGAGTGGTGTATGGTATTTTATATGAGAATGAGCTTCAAAGAGGCTCATTTTAATGGATTCTTGATAGTTTCCGTTGTAGGTGAGCTCGGCTAGATGTAGAAAGTCTTCCCATTTTGAATGTTTATCCATCACATACATTCGAAGCCGATAATCTAGAATTTGATTCATTCTCACAGTTTTCCCATCCATCTATAGATGATATACAATACTGAAGTTCAATTTAGTACCAAAATTTCTAAATAGTGCCTTCTAGAAATTTGAGATAAATTTTGCATCCCTATATGATATTATCATTTTTGGTATATCATGTAATATGCAAATATCCTTCATGAAAATGTTTTCAATTTTCATGGTTCCAAAAGTAGTCTGCACTGGAATAAAGTGTGTTGCCTTAATTTGTGCATCTACTACTACCATAATTGAATCATGTTGGTACCTAATTCTTGGCAATCTTATTATGAAATCCATGGAAATCACTTCCCATTTCCAATTAGGAATGGGTAATGGATTTAGTAACCCCACCCTGTGTTGGTCTTCTACTTTCACTTGTTGACCTTTCATAGTCACCTTCCACATCAGCAGCACAGACTGTTGACTGTGCAGTGACTGTGCATCTTTTTTAAAATTTCTCCTGTTTCACAAAGTAGACATAACTCAATAACTTCCTCATACGAACTCGGTTTTTAGTGAATGAATTGTGTTAGGATCATTTTGCCAAGACGGACGTGGGAATTCAAGTTTCTAACCATTCTAAGAACTTTGATTTTCTATCTAAATACTGAGTGCCTTATCACCACCCTACCTCAAAAGTATTTGAAAATGGTTACCAATTAGAGAAAAAATAAGAAATGGAAAGGGCCTACTTGCTAAGAAGGGGCCTAAAGGGAGTACATGTCCACCTTCAAAGGTCCCTAAAAAGTAGCTAAAAATATTTACATGGTTTCTTTTAATGAGGGAAAAATGGAAGAAAAGATATTTTTTTATGGAAATGCCAACCAATGGAATCCCAAAATAAAATGCACTAGTGAAAGAAGTAGAAGGTTATATTCCCCCATTTGGACCAAAAATGGAGGTAGAACCAACAACTATTGAAAATGTCTTAGAAGTAGAGATAGTGGAGAAGGAAGGAAAGCTTCCCCCACCAGTGACAACAGAATATAGGTGTGAACACCCATGGATTTATTAGTTGAACTACTGCCACTCGCACTAGATATGACGAAAGAAAGATTGTTCAAACAAACACTCTAAACCAAACAAGATACAAAAGATACAAAAAATGGATAGTACCATAAAAGGGGATTTACGCTAAGCCTAAAAGTATCTAGGTTGTCATCAAACTCAATTTGGTGCTCAAAAGATATTGATTAGACTAGAATCTAACTGTGAAGGTGATTGTAAAGGCTCAAAATAAAACCTTGCGTTTTGATTTCACCAACTAACAACGATACCTCTGATTGAACGTTCAATTCTGGTGTATCTGGATGGACTGCTAAAAGGAACTAGAAGAATATTTCTTACATGTTTGTGGTGAAGGCTTTACACTCACATGAGAAAGGTCGTTTATCATCGTAGATCAGTGAACCAATTAATCAACCACCTTTGGAAAATAAAAATTCGGAAAGAAAAAATACCTTAAGGATATTTAGGAGCACATAGCACTCAACTACAAATATCTTAATGATAACAAACAAGTATATAAAATTTAAGTATTTCCACATTAGGTGATTAGAACTAGACTCCAAAAAATACATGAAATTAAAGAAGGGCGTTTCGAAGGCATCCTTGGGATGATGAGGGCCCATGTCCTATCAACAAAGGTAATAGAATGGATATGTTGACCTCCTGAAAGTAGCCTTGATTGGTGCAACTACCTTCACATTGCAAGGCACTGTCAACAAGCATTACGAAAGTGATATAATTTCTATCTTAGAAAATGCAGGCATTTCCCTTTGCAGTCACCGAAACAATGCCCCGGAACGAAAACTAAGCTACTAGTTCATAATTAGAAATTGAGGGGTACATTTTTGGACATGTGTTTGGACAAGAGAGGGGTACCTCTCTTTCCTTATCCTCGCGTGGCCTAGTGCTTAACCACTATGTTAGAGGAGCTTCTCCAATAAACTATACAAGGTTAGACATTACAGTTTTTAATCAACTTCTATGTGTTAGTTTGAGTAACCTTATAGAATTTATCCTCCACACACATATTCCAAAGCCTTAAATCACATATAATAGTAGGTTTTTATGATAAAATAAATGTCTACCTAATTATATTACACACTTATTTTACTTTTATTTTATTTGATTTGAGGGTTACAGTAGTGCAACTAATGATGTTCTAATATAAAGGAAATCAAATAAGGACACTTAACCACATGCAATGTGGCTCTCATTCATTGATGGAAAGATGATTTCAATTTGGGCTCTACAAAACACTATTCAATATTTTTACTCTCCTCTAAAATATAGAGGATAAACAGTTCATAGAAAAAAAAACTACCAACTTAATGCGAACTGTAATCTAGAAATGAGAACTTTAGCCCAAGAAAACCTTATTTTTCACAAAAAAAACATTAAAAAAAACTCAAAATTGAAAAGTGTTGATATTGCGTAGATTTTCTTTTATTTTCTTTTCTTTTTCCTAAGTTAGCATTTTATATCAATAGCATTAAAAGCCTTTTTTTTTTTGCAACAAACATGAAAAAACACCCCAAAAAAGAAAAGTGTTGATGTTGAATCAATATTTTTTTAAGGTTAAAATTCAGTTTTTTTAACAATGACATTAAAAAATATTTTTTTGTCCAATAAACATGAAAGCACACGCCAAAATTGAAAAGTGTTAATTTTGCAGCATCTCTTTTTTATCATATTAAAACTCAAACATATTTTGTAACGACATTAAAATAAAATATCATGACTCTTAAAAACCTTAAAATTCCAATCGTTCTTGACAACATTGTTAAAGATAAAATATTACGACTCTAAGAAACCTAAAAATTCCAAAAATTTTCACCCATGCTATTAAATATAAATATCATGACTCTAAAAAACATTAAAATTTTGACATTAATGATGGGATTAAAGATAAAATATCACGACTTCGAAAAACATTAAAATTTCAATAATTTTTAGTGACGAATGTAAAGCCAAGTATCATGAGTGTAAAAAAAAATTAAGTTTTCAGCATATTTCAATCATAACATTATATACCATGACAAAAAAAAACATTAAAAATGAATACCTAAATCAAACAATCATTATGTCAAGAGCAACTTTTTTTTAATTGTCAACACTATAGCTCTTTTAAAATCCTAGTGCAAGACAACTTTACACATTGCAATGAAAACTTAAAATTTAACCTCCAAATTGAAACACGGTGAGAGTGGACTTGACCCATTGCAATTGAAACTTAAAAACTAAGCATCAATTTGACAAATAGTGGTGACAAACTTTATCCATTGTAACAAAAGCTTAAAAAACAACTATCAGATTAACACATAGTGAAGTGAATGCTAAACTGAGCATGTAAAACATCTATTTATACCCAAAAAAAGCTAACAAATAAAAAATAAATAATAATAGAAAATAAATTAAATAGAAAGATTAAAAAGTAAGTTAAAAAACAAAAAAAAAAAAATAATAATAAATAAATAAAAAAATCAAACATTAAAAAAAATAACAAGAAACACATAGAAGAGAAAAATTATAACAAAAAAATCCATCAAAAAATAAAGTGTAAAAGGAAAAATATCTTGCAAAAAACTAAAATAGAATGAAGTAAAGAATAATTTAACAATATTTTATTAGAAAAAGATGAGAAATAATTAATTAAAAAATAAAAATTGCTTAACCAGTGAAAAATAAAAATAAAAATAACAAATAATATATTATATATAAAAAAAATCATATAAATATATATAAGGTGACAAAAAATATTAAAATCCAATTTAATAGTATATAACTAAGATTAACAACATGTATTAAGATAAAACATGTATTAAAAACAAACCAATTAAAAAAATTATTGAAAAAGAAATATATAATTTTAAAATATTAAAAAATGCTTAGTTGGTGCAAAAGGGGTCGCTCACACAACCACAACCTAGCATAGTAATCACTCTAGCGACCTTTGCTCGCAAGCATTTTTGTTTGTTTTTATTTTTGTTTTATGGATTTATTTATAAAACTTACTTTTAAACATTTCTTATTACTATTTTAATTTTTTTATTAAGTGTTATATTTTTAATTAAAAATTTTCTTTATTTATTTCATTAGTTTTACTTAAAATTTTATGTGAATCATTATTTTTATGTCAAATACTATTATTTTTGGACATAAATTTTTTAAAAATTTCTATTGTTTATTTTTTTACTACTTAATTTTTGATATGTAATTTTTAGTGAAAAAGTCCAAAGACATATAAATTTTTAATTACTTTTTTGTAAATCAAAATTTTCTATTAATTCAAATCATCTATATATAGTGATTATTTGATTGATGAAGTCTTTCAATCTCACTCCTACTAGATTTGTTTGCGAGAAGATAGTAGTAGAAGCACATTATCAAAAGACAAGGCAAACTAGAAAACTTGATACAAATAGCCCAAGTAGACTAAAAAACCCTTTGGATCTATATGTAACTAACAATCATCCGTGGTTTGAAGAACTAACTAGAGTTGGGTTGTCTAGACCAGTGCTTAAAGATGGGGGAGTACTGAAAACACAATGCACATGTTCTTCCATATATCCTAATCATCCTTCCAACCACTCCATATTTTTAGAGATCCTCCTCTATATGTGTTGAATAGTGGCTAGCCTATCCTGCATATGTCATCAGTTTTGTTGTATGTTTTTCATGAAACAAATTAATGTGTTTATATCATTATGCCGAACACATCGAAGATGATCCATAAATAGGGTGATGTGCTGAATATGGTCATCCAATGAATCAAAGGGAGGTGGTAATTCAATTCTTTTAGGAGACTACACCATATTTGGGTCCAAATTTTCCCCGAAATCATGATTTTCCAAGTGGTTTTCTTCCCTCTGGCCACATGGACCTATCCCTCGATGAACCTTTACACATTGATGTTGCATGGAAAAATTGTTAACGAACTTCCTCTAAATATCTGAGGCCCTCCCTTGTAAACTCTAACCCCTTCAAATCCCTCTCATTGTACCAACCTTCATAAAACCAATGCAACCTAAGCACTACATGAAATCACTGCACCTAATACCCATTACACATCATTCAACATCCCACCTCCTCTATTTTGTCCCAACGTTATCTCCTTACACACCACTTCCATTGTTTTCCACCCCTTCTATTGCCCACCACATTAAGAATTCTTTGCACCAAAGGTTAAGGTCAACTAATTGAAGTGTCTCATTATAGAAATGATACATCAGGACTCAACCCCTCTTCCCTTGAGCCTTCAAAGACTCGCGTATTAATGAGAGAAAATATAAACCCTCAAGTGAATGTGCCATATTTCTAGAAAATGGGAAGAGAATTCTGAAATTTTTTGAGGCCTTTGACTTCCTAAATTTACCCTTTGAAAGAAAGAAGTAAGATTCAATTTTAGGAATGAGATATGGAAGCCCATAAGCAAGTCCAGTCCCCTCCTCTAGTTCCGAGATCACCAGTATACCATGTGTATTCCTCACCCTAGCCCTCCATAGTTTATAACAAAAAATGATTACAATTCCCAAAAATAGACCTACAATATTAGCAGCAATGAAAGTGAAGCAATAGTGAAGGAAAACATAAGCTACCTAAGGAACAAGGTCTAGTAACTTTAGCGGAGGCTTGAGGAAAAACATGCTTCCCAAATATTATGCCCCTTCTCCAAATCCCTACCTCTACCACCCTGACAAATTAATTATGACACAAAAGATGAATTGGGGAAAGCACCACTAGCCTAGGTCCCAAATTCACTTAAAAATGAACCAAAGAGATGAAGTTTCCATCGCTCTAGGCGCTGGCATGAATGTTGCCTAGAACCACAACAACTTGAGTCAGTGTTGGCATAAAACAAATGCCACCCTACACTACCAAACTTTGAACACCTCCCACCACCTTAACTCACATAATCAAGCTTGGAAAAGTCTTCTCATAGGCCATCCATAACCATATATCCCCCCACGCTCTTGAAGGATTGTTGTGCAATTTCCATAGAATTTGTGCTCGACACACCTCATTAAACATTATTCCAAGTGCATGAGGATAATGGGGCCCCTTTTATCCCTTGTGTGTTGCTGATATTCACCCCTATCAACCAATGTATTTTTTTAATTATATCTATATGAAAAATGTGCATTTTTTGTTAAGTGTTTAAAATTATTGTATTTTTAGTTAGAATTATTCTGTGCATTGAAATATTAATAAATGATACATAAATATATAAAAAATCATAGCTTCATATTAGTCTTTTATTTTTATTTCCTTTTTTTATAAGTTTATAAAAAAATTGAAACTATTCATTACACAGAAACATCGCAAAGAAAAACAAAAAACAAATGCCTCAAGAAGAAAAAGACCAAGAAGAAGAAGAAGGCAACTATCAAGCGATAAAACGGTGTCTTTTTAACTCCTAATTACCTTCACATTGATTGTCGACCAGGGGACGAATTTTTATTTCAAGAGTGTACTTAGTCTGAGGGGGCTATTTACTCAAGAGTAATGTTTTGTAGTATAGTGTTTAAAATACAAAAGTAAATGAATGCTTGGAAAGAAATCTAACTACAAAAACATAAACTCAAATGCTCAGAAATCCAACTATTCACTCAACAATCATTAATCAAGGATACAGTAGCAATACCTCATTCCTCTAGAGATTGATACAATTGAAATCGAATTAGGACAAGACAATCAATCTGAGAACAAGGAAGCAGTAACCAATGTTCTCTACAGTTGACAGCCCTGCTGCACACCAAAGCAATCAATAACGCAAATAACAGAAAATGTAACAACAATTAAGAAATGGAACATCATCTACTTCTATAAATAGGATTGAACAACAAAATTCTATCCTACGTAAATGAATGCAAAAATAATTATAATCAACAAGAATTGAGTAATAACCTTTGAATTGAATAGAAAACAGAAATGGAACAATAGATTATCAAAGATAAAGTATAGAACAATGGATTAAATCTAAATGTACAGCAACCCAAGTCAAGAACGCAACACACTTATCATTAAAAGGGACAGTAATCTGATCTTTGATACAATACGCATGAATCACAACTATAAAGTAACAACAATTGTAATGGAACAGAAATCCCGAATAAACAACAGTCACAATTTAAGAATACATCATACAATTGTACCGATTTAGGAACATACGACGAGGTTAATCTGTAACCGAATGACAATCTATAAGGAACAACAATGTTATATCAATTATCAAAAGGAACAACAATTAGATACAAAGTTAAAATGATAACATAGCATTCCTGTTGCAGATAACAATAGTATCCAATCAAGTATATATAACAACTCTGATATGTAAAACAATAAAGTGCGTCAGATTACTGAACATAGTAAAAGAAAGAGATCAAAACACACGTGAAGCGTAAAGATACAATACAGTAGCAGCGTAATCCACCAGTGGACAGTGCTGGGCTCCTTCAGATGAGAAGAATGAGCAGCGACTCCCAAATCATGTATTAATCATCAAATTATGAAATCATTACAATAGAAAAGGCTTGAGAATTACAACATGCAACAATCCCTTATTCTTCCTATCCTATTATGAATCATTTCTTCTGAATCTCTAATTCAAATCATAATTCTGAATCCTTAAGTCTCCATTTCTAAATTCATCATCCCTCTCCAAATTAATCATCCCCTTCTCTAATCTCTGTTCTCATTTAAATAGAGAGAGATCAGAGAAAAGTTACAACAAAGATAATTACAACATGATTTCTATTACAAAATTGGATTGATTCTAATGAATTGATCAACAAGAAAATATATTCCCATTCAACTTTTAACAAGAGCAAGGCGAATTTGGTCTTTGCAGCTAAGATTTGGAGGACGGCCGCAACAACAAATCTGAGAAAATTGTGCTCAAAGAACCCTGAGTTTCTCTAAGTACAAGTCGAATTTGGGCAAACCATTCTTCAAGAAAGTTAATTGGGTCCGTTTTGGACAAAGCCCATGTTCCAGATTTTCCAAATTCGTCTTCATTTGCTCAAAATCTCAACCGCAAAACTTTCACTCCTTATTCCAACGAATTTCTGAGTTGGCACTTTTAATGATCAAATCTTCAATCTGGAAATTACCTTGGAGGCTAAAAATGGTGAATAATGTTACAACCAATTTATTAAAAATATCATGGATAAAATCATGCATAATCATTAATTCATTAGAAATAAAGGAATATAAATAATATTCATCCATAAGAGCATAAATCATTTATAAAATGGATTTAAATGATAAATTATAACAAATGATATAATAGAGAAGAGTAAAAATGGATGAAATAAGTGTTACAAAGTGGTCGTATTCATGACCCAACATACCCTCACACCGAATATATTGCATGTCCTCATGCAACAAAAAACTGAATATATTACATGTCCTCATGCAAGCCAAAGACAAAACCCATGTGTTAACCAAGCAATAAAAAATTTGTTCATCCCAACTCATGAAATGGATAGAACAAATGAATCCTTCCTTAATTAATGAATATTCAATTTTAGCAATTTTTATGAAGGCATAACAATGAAATTGCAACGAAATATGATATAAGTGACAACAACCTTCATTAACCATTTTCCCAAAAGCTATGAACCCGATTTTGTTGAAATATATTAATGCTTCTATGATCCAAAAATCAGATCGTTTTGATGCACAGATCATGAGATATAAACAAAATGGTTGTAGTAGAGAGTGCATGATTTCTGAAATTTTATGAACTAATTTAACTTGAAATTATTTGGGTTTGTGTATTTTAATGATACCTCTGTGTTTTCTGGAAATGACAAGAATTGAGTTCATAGTTTTAAAAATATTATGGAAATCAATTTCTACAATTAAATTGTATGCCTTAATTGAGAAAAAAATAGAAAACATCCATCATGCGTAGCAATTCCTCCCCCTCTCCAAAAAATTAGCATGCCCTCATGCGATGCTAGAAAACAAATAGAGGTGGTTGCTACTATCTGTTGAAGTCTATGCTTGGTGTAAAATAACATGGAATAAAGGAGGTGTTGAGAATGAATAAGAATAGCAATGGATGATAAAGAATATGAATGAGATGGTAATAAGAATGAAATGAATGAAAGCAACACTCCCCCAAACTGAAAGATGATATGCCACTAAAAAAGGGGAAGTGGTAAAGATGTGGAATGAAGGATGATAAATAATGCCCAAAATGGATTTCATTAAATTCTCCTAAATTCGTAATAAATCAGAAAATTATGTTATTTTACCTCAAGTTTTACTTCTGAAAGAAAAATGTGGAATGACATATATGTACTGGAATTTGTTG
This sequence comes from Pinus taeda, assembly GCA_000404065.3. Classification (NCBI taxonomy): domain Eukaryota; kingdom Viridiplantae; phylum Streptophyta; class Pinopsida; order Pinales; family Pinaceae; genus Pinus; species Pinus taeda. The sequence continues at coordinate 51,691 of APFE031330152.1, read as the reverse complement.
AAGCTGATGTAGGCAGAGTTGGTGCTGAAAGTGATGCAAAAGGTGGAATCCAAGCAAGCACATAATGTCTGAAGAATTGTTCACGTTTTGCAAGTTGTTCGAGCCTCTTCTATTGGTTGCAATAGTGTGGTCATGCTACGAATAGAGTTCCACATACTTGTTGTTTTCCTGTAAACAAATTACTATTTTTCATACAATGTTTTTGAATCCATAGTGTTAGTTTTGAATAGTAATAGATTAAGATGCATGAAAAAATTTTAATCAGAAAAACTTTTGTATACATGAAATATTAATGTTTCATCAAATCAACAAGTTATGGAAAAGTGTAATAATCATATCGCATGCTACCCCTAATGCATACATGCCCCCCTTCAGTTGGAAAAGGGAGACCATGACCATAAAGCATATGAAAGGTGTTATGCTGACAGCAAGGCACAAGAAGAACAATACAACAATAAATGAAGGAGAGTTCACATATCAATGATAGGACAGCGAGAGCTATGATTATGATGAGAGAAGAGTATATAAAGATAGTTATGAATAAGATATAGGACGCTTTGGATTGATGATAAGTTATGAAAAAAGAAAAAGAATGACAATATGCCAAAAAGATGCTTTACTGACGGTATTCTAGCTGAAAAATGATGTGATTGATCAGAAAACAATTTCTTATGCATAAAGGTTCAAAATAGGGAAAAAAAATTAAGGAAATAACTTCTCCGATAAAAATAAAAAAATAAGAAAAGGGTATTATAATGATAATTGACGATAAAGTATAACTTCAATACCATAAGCAGAGCCTCTGCTACCAGCAGGCATCCATAGCCTCGACAGGGTTGTTTTTTACCCCATATGAGCCAGGATCCTCAATTTATGAATGGAGAGTTCTAGTGTTGTTCTACAGAAAAGTTCAGTGTGCTGGCGTGGTAACTAGATAACCACACTGCCATTCACTCGGATGTAGAAAAAGTGATAAGGCTAGCTCGTGATGAGACCTCCTATTCCAAGGATAATTTGGCTATCCAATGGATCATAACCCTAGTGTGGTGGCCATAATGGCAATGTCACTTTGTTACAACCTTATGAACATGGTAGGCTGACTCATAATGAGACCCCCTATCCTCCATCTGCGAACAAAATTTTGTTGTTATTACACATTTTTATGATAAAAAGAGGGAGGCTCAGTGCTCCTTAAGAGTAGGGATGATGGAAGAAGTTGAATATGTCAATAGAAAAAAATATACCCATAATCTCATTCATTACAGACAGAGAAGATTATAACCAGGAAGGGTGGAATCAGCATGGTATTAAGATGATTAATCAATATCATGTTCAACAGAAAACAATGCAGTAAAGTAGTATATAAATAATTGTTTCCTTTTTGAAAAGAATCTATCATCAAGGAGATGTTCTGTTAAAGATCATAACGTGAATGATAATAACTTGCTTCAAAAGAATCCATAATTCTTGTCATCATAAAGTAGTGTACTTCATGCCATGAAAGAGAATTAGGAAAATGTGGTTGAGATGAACTAAGAATAATCCCACAAGAGGAAGGAAGGGTTGCTCTTGAAAATAATCCCAAAGTGTTTCTTCTTTGAAGGAACAACAAAAACACTCAAAAAAAGTGTTGTTCCTTCTAGGGAACAACAAAGGAAATGCATACCAAAAAGCAAAAATACACACAAAAAAGTGTGAAAATGCAAATGTCGTTCCTTTGGAAAACGGAACAGCGAAAACACTCAAGAAAAGTGCTGTTCCTGGTAGGGAACAATAAAGGAAATGCACACCAAAAATAAAAAATACACAAAAAAGTGTTAAAATGTGAATGTCGTTCCTTTGGAAAAAGAATAACAAAAACTAAAAGTGTCGTTCCTTTAGAAAAGGAACAACAAAAACACAAGTGTCGTTCTTTTGGAAAAGGAACAACAAAAATCAAAATTGTCGTTCCTTTGGAAAAGGAAAAGCAAAAACGCAAAGTGCCATTCCTTTGGAAAAGAAACAGCAAAAATGAAAAGTGTCATTCCTTTGGAAAAGGAACAACAAAAACGCAAGTGTCTTTCCTTTGGAAAATTAACAACAAAAATGAAAAGTGCAGAAGTGTTGTTCCATTCGGAAAGGAACAACAAAACATGAAAGAGCAGAAGTGTTGTTCCATTCGAAAAGAAACAACAAAATGTGAAAGTGCAGAAGTGTTGTTCCATTTCGAAAATGAACACCAAAACATGCTGCTTCATTTTGAAAATGAACAACAAAACGTGAAAGTGCAGAAGTGTTGTTCCATTTCAAAAAGGAACAACAAAACGTGTTGTTCTATTTCTAAAAGGAACAACAAAACGTGAAAAGGGAACAACAAAATGGACAATCATAAAATGCCAACATGCAAAAAAACAAATTGGTTGTTCACGACATTGATGCTGAAGAATGTTACAATTTGAATGAAGCAACACCTGAAACACAAAATATAAGAGAAACTAGAAAAGAAACAACATTTTATTTAAAAAAGCAGTATGTAAATAAATAAATTAAGTTACAACAGCGATGATATTATGGAAGAAAATGATCTCTTTGAAAAATGTTTTGGCAGCAGTGACAAGACATGAATCTTAAAATGGAGATAAATTCTTCATTTCTTCTGTTATGAATCCATTGGATAATGAGTTGGATGAAATTCCCTTGTTTCATTAAAATATGTTTCAAGAATCACTTGTCCATTACTTGACCTTCTTTTTCTCCTAGGACCTGCAAAAAACGAGTATCTACCTCCAATAAAACATTAAATCATGGAGAAAGAGAGGTGCGAGGGCTCCCTTAATCCAAGAATTATGAAAAAAACTAACAAGTAGTTACTCTGTATAAAAAATCCACAGAGAAAATAGCAAAGTAAAATTTATTTGTTACCCGCGGGAGAGTAGCGGTCGACCATACTAACCAGCAGTGTTTTAATCACAACTTCTTTGTTTTTCATCCAAATTGAGTGATTTCAAAGCCAGATGAGAGATAATTCAAAGGTATATCTCCAATAGAAACAATTTTTGAAAATTCCATGATATTATATGTCAATTTTACTTAGAACAACCTGCATAATAGAGTCATATTCAATTACCCCACTTAGAACAACAGTGAATGTTTTAAGCATAGATTATTCGTTTGATGTCAGATTCAAATGATTCAAATTGGAAATAAAATTATATTCATTTATTTATCTCCAATAGAAACAGGTTTGAGGAAAATAATAATTGATAGGTGAAATACTTTAAGGAACAACCCGAAAATCAGAGTTTTAAGAGTGCTGATTTACGATAGACAGTTAGTATGTTGATCATAACTTTCCCATATGATATAAAAAATGAGTTATTCCAATTGCATTGTAAAATAGATTCATAGGGGAATCTACCATAGAAACATGTTTTAAAAATTCATTCATTTAGGCTTCCAAAAATGGATTGTCCCAACTCTGTTCCTGAGCTTCCCGCTAGACACCCTGTAAATGTTTTAATTCTAACCTTTTCATTTCAAATTAAAATTGAGTGATTCAAATTGGGTTGGAAATTGGAAATCAAGGGCTACTTAGTATAGAAACAGGTTTTAAAAATATTCCCTTTTTCTCCCTCAAAACATGACTGTCCCGACTGTGTTTGCAGACATTCCATCAAGCCCACAAGCCAAAGAAATATGATATTGAAGCATTTTTTCAAATTGGTGATAAAAGTGAATATGAGTGTTTGTAGAACTATTATTTCCATTATAATTAATCTACATACACAAATGAATTAAAAAATTATCACCAATGTTGATTTGCATAGCACGTTGCAACAAAAAACAACTAGTTTTACATAAAAAAAAACAAAATGCATTTATTTATTCCCTTATTTATTTTATTTTCTACACTAACCTATTTTGATTTGAAAAATGAATATGACTACGTATATGAGTACTTCCAGTGGAGCCATTTTTGAAATAAGGCTTCATGTATACACATACCCAAATTTGAAAAATGCATATTAATAAAAATTAGGGTATGAGAAGCCAAATTCCCTAGAAAAAATGGTATCAAAAATTGTTGAAGCATAGAGTGATGCTGCAAACAAATGATGTAGTGAAACCAATCTTTAATGTATCCATTACTTTCTTGATTTATCATATCCATCAGATCATGAAGTTCTTGAGCTTTTAAAATAGCTTGTTGATACATACTATAAGAAACCTCATTTTCTTCCATAGCTTCTATAATTTTTGAATTTGAAACATTCTGAATCTCAATGTAAGTTTTCTCTAATGGTGCATTTGAGATAGAATGGGTTGGAAGGGTGGGTAAATTTGGCAGTTCAACATTATAAGCATGTTTTATTGGTTTATTGTGGTGAGGGTGTGGAATTAGTTGAGCAGGAAAATGTGTAAGGAATGGAGCATTGCGATGATGTGGTTGGTTGGGTTGAGTGGATAAATTTGATATGCAAGTAGGATGTTGTGGAAGAGCTGGTGGAGAATATGGAGAATGTGCTTGTGCTACAAGATGAGGGAGAGTAGTCATGCAATCATAAGGTGAACCATGCCAAACTTGTCGATAAGATTGGTGGTTATATTGAAATTTACATGGCTACCCTAGAAAATGAGTATTCCATAATGGATTATGCAACTAAGAAAATGGAGAAGAAGTGTTTTGAACCATACCTGTAGGCAATGATTTCCATGGTTTTGACCTTGTTGGAGCTTCCTCACCTCTTTCATATGATAATTCCATCCTAGATAAGGAAGAGTAACCATCTATGGTATGCTCCTTTCGGTCATGAGTGAAAAATGCTTCATCAAATTCTTGATTTTTATGAACCTACAAAGCATCCAATTTTGAACTTAGAAAGGTAACAAAATCAACTTTCAAATTTTCAAGTAAATCATTGATTTCAGCTCTTATGTCTCCTATTCTTATAGCAAATTTAGAAAAGAATGAACAAACATCTCTAGAATTCTTACCAACCTTTGAGATTCCTCTTGAATACCTTATACACAATTCACAAACATCATCATATGTCAACTGAAAAACATCACCTTTTCCTATCAGATTTAAGAGTTCTAAAAATTTATCTTTGATTCCTTTAAGAAGGAGTGTTTTTAAGATCTCTCTTTCCAAATTCTTATATTTTGATTTTTGAAGGTTGTATTGAAATCGATCTAGATAGTCCAAAATTTCATCTTCCCCTTGTACCATATCGAAAATATCTTCATTGGATTTGCAATAGTCTTGGTACTTCTTCAAGAATATGCTCTTCATGTCCTCCCATGATTGGATGAAATTCCCACGTAGGCTCATGAACCATTGGAGAGTTGCTCCTTTCAGAGTAAGAGGAAAAACTTTCAATATTTGATCATTAGTACAATAATCATATCCTCTACAAAGTATTTCGAACTCAAATAAGAATGTATCTGGATATTCATTTGCTAAACCATGAAAATTTGGTAAAGATGGGGGAATTATGTGCAATTGTGTCACTCCTCCTAGATCTTTGATAGGAAATTCAAAAGTAGAAACGTGAGCCATTTCTTACCATAATATATGATGTTTTTCATGTGTTTCTTCAAGGCTCCTTCTTCAAATGTTCCTGTCAATTAGTTAGTGAAATGGGTGGTGCTTACATCACCACTTGAGTGAAATCATGTGATTCGTTTTTCAAAATTTCTATTTTTTTCTAGTCATTCACACAAAAACTCAAACATTTGCCCTAAGTTCTTTAATAATTATGTTGGAAAGCGGGTGGGAGAGCAGGTCTTTTACATGCTCCTGTACGCAAGTTCTTTCCTTCCATTTTTAATACCCAATTCTTTCCTAACAGGCACTCATTAGATGCACACTACTCTTTAGAAATGGCTACACTCTCCCCGGTAATGGCGCCAAAACGTCGAGTGATAAAAAGGTGTCTTTTTAACTCCTAATTACCTTCACATTAATTGTCAACCCAGGTACGAATTTTTATTTCAAGAGTGTACTCAGTCTGAGGCGGCTATTTACTCAAGAGTAATGTTTTGCAGTATAGTGCTTAAAATACAAAAGTAAATGAATGTTTGGAAATAAATCTAACTACAAAAACATAAACTCAAATGCTCGGAAATCCAACTATTCACTCAGCAATCATCAATCGAGGATACAGTGGCAATAACTCATTCCTTTAGAGATTGATACAATTGAAATCAAACTAGGACAAGAAAATCAATCTGAGAACAAGGAATCAGTAACCAATGTTCTCTATAGTTGACAACCTTGCTACACACCAAAGCAATCAATAACGCAAATAACAGAAAATGGAACAACAATTAAGAAATGGAACATCATCTACTTGTATAAATAGGATTGAACAACAAAACTCTATCCTACGTAAATGAATGCAACAATAATTATAATCAACAAGAATTGAGTAACAACCTTTGAATTGAATAGCAAACAGAAATGGAACGACAGATTATCAAAGATAAAGTATAGAACAACAGATTAAATCTGAATGTACAACAACCCAAGTCAAGAACGCAACACACTTATCATTAAAAGGGATAGTAATCTGAGCTTTGATACAATACACATGAATCACATCTATAAAGTAACAGCGATTGTAATGGAATAGCAATCCCGAATAAACAACAGTCACAATTTAAGAATACATCATACAACTGTACCGATTTAGGAGCATACAGAGCGGTTAATCTCTAACCAAATGACAATCTGAAAGGAACAACAATGTTATATCAATTATCAAAAGGAACAACAATGCGTTACAAAGTTGAAATGATAACATAGCATTCCTGTTGCAACTAACGATGGTATCCAATCAAGTATATATAACAACGCTGATATGTAAAGTAGTAAATTGTGTCATATTACTAAACATAGTAAAAGAAGGAGATCAAACCACACATGAAGCATAAAGATATAATGGAGTAGCAGCGTAATCCAGCAGTGGCTAGGCCCTTAGCCGCCAGTGGACACTGTTGGGCTACTTCTGATGAGAAGAATGAGCAGCAACTCCCAAATCATCTATTAATCATCAAATTGTGAAATCATTACAACAACAAAAGCTTGAGAATTACAACATGCAACAGTCCCTTATTCTTCCTATCCTATCATGAATCCTTGCTTCTGAATCTCTAATTCAAATCATAATTCTGAATCCTTAAGTCTCCATCTCTAAATTCATCATCCCTCTCCAAATTAATCATCCCCTTCTTTGATCTCTGTTCTCATTTAAATAGAGAGAGATCAGAGAGAAGTTACAACAAAGATAAATACAACATGATTTCTATTAAAAAATTGGATTGATTCTAACGAATTGATCAACAAGAAAATATATTCCCATTCAACTTTTAACAAGAGAAAGGCGAATTTGGTCTTTGCAGCTGAGATTTGAAGGACGGTCGCAACAACAAATCTGAGAAAATCATGCTCAAAGAACCATGCATGTCTCTCAGTACAAGTCAAATTTGGGCAAACCATTGTTTAGAAAAGTTAATTAAGTCTGTTCGGGACAAAACCCATGTTCCAGATTTTCCAGATTCGTCTTCATTTGCTCAAAATCTCAATCACAAAATTGTCACCCCTTATTCCAACGAATTTTTGAGTTGGCACTTTTAATGATCAAATCTTCAATCTGGAAATTACCTTGGATGCTAAAAATGGTGAATAATGTTACAACCAATTTATTAAAACTATCATGGATAAAGTCATGCATAATCATCAATTTATTAGAAATAAATGAAGATAAATAATATTCATCCATAAGAGCATAAATCATTTATAAAATGGATTTTAATGATAAATTATAACAAATGATATAATAGAGAAGAGTAAAAATGGATGAAATAAGTGTTACAAAGTGGTCGTATTCATGGCCCAACAACAACTTGAAAAATGGTTAAATAATGAACATTTAAGAAAAAGGCACATACTTAAGACATGAGAAATTTAGAGTGTCGAAACTATGCCCCCAAAGGAAAAGTTTGATGTTACGTTAATTCTCTTCAAGATCAACATGAAAATCAATAGCATTTTTAAAAATACGTTCATTCTTAATACATAAGAAAAATTAAAATGTCAAAAATATGCCTCCCAAAAAAAAATGGTTGGTGTTGCATGGACACTTTTCAAAATTGTCGTGAAAATCACCACATTTAGAAAACGAATATTTCCATACTTAATACATAAGAAAATTTAAAGTGTCAAAAATATAATTCTCCAAATAAAAAAGGTGATTCCGCATCAACACTTTCCAAACATCAACATGATTTCATGTGACCTTGAAAAAACTAAGAACTCAATCTAGTTCTTGTTAAGTTGGTAACTTTGTTAATATAGATCAAAGTCGACAAAGAAAAAAAATGAGTCACACCATAAAAAATGCAAGCTATTATAATATAATATATATGATAAGTTTCCAAAATGTGCTTATGAACTTGTATGGAATAGAAGTGAGAATAAGATTTCAAAGAGCTAGCAAGATGCAAAAACTACAAGTGTGAAGATGCACTTATAAACATTGAAGAAACTAAAGAAAAAAAATACTTCAAAGAAATATCGAAGTACATAAGCCACAAGTACTAAAAGGTAATCACAAACTACCCTCAAGAAGATATAAAGGTAGAAGAAACTACCTGTCCCTATCAATTCTATAAATCCAAAAATTAGATCAACAATATGGACCATAAATAGACCATTCCAAGGCACATAAATAGAGACAAAAGTGGAAAATTTTCCAATATTGAAAGGATACATGGTCTTTTTTTCGAAGAAAATGAATGCATGCACAAATGTTGCCAAAGAAACCCACATATATGAAACTTCCACACTAACAACTAGTCTATATATGTGACTGCTATGAAAGAAACCTACAATAGAGGAAATTTGAATCTAAAAATGTCCATTAAATTTTCATGTAATTTCCATGTCATAATATGTAAACCAATCAAAATCCATTAAATTTAAAAAGAGGAACATGTAAATATTTTGGAGGGAAAATAAGGATAATTATTTTTCTTTTTAATTGTATTTTTGGCTTATCTCCTTGTAGCTTTACTCAAATTTAAAGTGTAGACACTCATTGGATGTTGATTAAATTCCACATCCAACAAATACCTATCATGCATACTTATGAGAAGACCCAAATTGATAAAAATCAAAGATATATTAAAAAAATTAATTCAACATGTTTTTTTCAATGTATCCTAATTTTTTGTCAATGTGGATCTTCTCAAAATTATGTACAATGGGTACTTGTTAGATGTGGAATTTAGTTTTTCATCCAATGAGTGTCTACACTTGAAATTTGAATAAACCTATAAGGAGATAAACAAAAAATACAATTAAACAAAATAACTTTCTTATTTTCCCTCCAAAATTCATAACTTTTATTTTATTCTTTTACCACGATTTTGTTATTTTTCCGTAGGAAACCACTTTTAGGTTGAAATTTCCTCAAATACATATTTATGTAAAACTAGGAAAAGTAAAATAAAATATTTGATCCAAAAGATTGGACAAGAAGGATATATACAAGAACACATCAAGAGAATAAAAAACAAAACAATAAACTCTTTGATCACCCATATCAAAGATATAACCTTTAGGAAAGATACTCAAATAGTAACTTCCCTAGTGGACTCACCAATTATGTTGTGGGATGAAATACATGAGGCTAGGGGTTGATAGATCCAACACAAAAAATATTAAATAACCAACAAAGGGAAATTAAAAATCATACAACTTGCATTAAATTCACAAACAAAGGGATGAGAAATTACATGTGAGTCCTATGTATGATGTCAATTTTCAAGGTCCAAACACTCATTCTTGCACAAGAGATGTGAACCTATAACACAAGCAAGAAGCCAAAAGTAGAATTGTGAACTCATGGTGTACACGTATATATATGACAATTTAGTCTAAAAGAAATTCAACCAAATATTATAATAATTAAATATAGACAAGAGAATTGGGATAAAACATGAGCTTCTTTATTGATAATAGTGCCACAAAGGTAGTTACATGATCACCTAATCTTGGCTTCAAACACTAAATGAAACGTTCCTTTAGATCCTTCGTTCTGATGATTCCTTGTTGGGAAACTAAAAGTATCCTCCTCTAACAGTAGCTATATGGATGTGAGAGAAGTGGAGCTCAACATCATAGCATGGAAACAAGGCTTTCCTAAAGATACAAGAGTGCTTAGAATACAAATAACATACATAATTTGGTATAATTTTGGAAACGTATATACATGAATGCTAATGACACCTACGAGGATCATCCAAGGTGTGTATTTATATCACCATAATGTTTTATTGAGTCAGATGGTTTGTTTTTGGTGTAACAAGTAAACCCAGCATGAAAAATCTTAATTTTAATATGTTTTCAATATGATTTAATCATCACCCATCTCTTATAAAATTTGGGACAAAATTTTCATCATGATTATAATGAGGTCAAGAATTCATGAATGATTTGCAACAAAAAGAAAGGAATATGCAAGATTGTTGGATTTCACTTCGACGGGTCCATAGGAGAATATCTGGATGAATGGAGCACTTGGAATGAAGACTAGCTCATGTAGAATTTCATGTCCATGGTGAACTTCATGCTTTAGATTATCTAGGTAATGAATAAAATGCTCTAGCACTATGAAATCCTCCTATGTCTTAATGTTTGTTGTTTGTATCTTCTTTTTTTCTCAAGTAAGAATAGGTCCTTCTATTCAACTATATAAAAAGAGTTACATAATATACATGACAACCCAAGGCTCTGTGGCCCTTATAATAGTTAGGCCCCACAACACCTTAGTTACTGAGCCAAAGTCTCACAAACTGGGCCAAGGGCCTACAAAACATTACAAACATCTGTCAAGCATGTGATCTGTCTTTGAAGATCGAATGGTCGAGAGTCTATTTCAGGAATCCTTCATGCTTACCCTTTATACTTCTAAGCGGACCCGCAAAAACACCTGAACTAACTGTATAACCAATTTGGGTCCGCCTGGGGTGATAACCCACGGGCATTTTAATTGCCCAAAATCTAGGTGATGCATGTGATCCCGACAGGAACGTGCAACTAGCACGAAACCTAACTATATCTGGAGACCCGAAGTCTTATAAGGACATGGTATAAACAAATTTTGAGTCTGTATGGGTTGTTAATTGTCTCGCTATTTTCCACTTGAAATACATATGATTACTTTGATTTCGCTAACCTGCCAACATTTTAACTATGTCCACATCATCACTAGTTAAAAGGTCATAGTTAATGTAAGTTGGGTCAATGCAAAGACTTGTCCTATATAAGTTTTCCCACCCGAAAACCATAGGTTTATATAGTTTCGGGTAAATTTTCCCTTCCAAAAACCAAAGGCATACTTTAGTAGTGTAGACTTTAGGATTTCCGGGTATATCCCGCTCGCATTTTACCAAGAGCTGCTTCCTCCAGTGCACCAAAATTCCTCTGTTTCTGTTATTCTTCATCTTGTTTATTTCCTCTCCTCTGATAGAACTCCCTGTCTAAGTTCGCTTGTCTGTAACGCTCTTCCCTCAACCATCCATGGGGAGTCCCTATCCATTCATATTTCATGTAGCTTTTGGAGCAGAGTACTCCTTCATTTGCCAATATATCCACTAGTCTGTTCGTTGTCTGGCACACATGAAAAAAACTAAGGGTTCTCATGGTTTGCAGGTAGGATTGTATGCATTGATAAACTGGCAGTAATATCCAGTGTCTTCACACTTTGTCTGGGGCTAAGCCATTGCAAATTTTGTTGACCGAATTATTTATCAATTTAGAAGCAACTTCAATTATGGTATTATGTAAATTTGAGTTCCTTAAGATTTCTAGGCATTGCTCAAGGGCCATGAGCTCTACCATATTATTAGTGGCCTTCCCCAAATGACAATGAAAGATCGTTTTTATGAAATCCTTTTCATCCCTTATGACTCCACTATAGCCAGCCATACCAGGGTTTCCTTTTGAGCCTCCATCTATGTTGCATTTCATAAAACAATTAGGGGGAGGTTACCAAAAGTCCTTATTAACTGTTATATGACTTACACACTTGTTTATACCTTGGGGAAAAAGTGCCTTTAGTCCCAACTGAAGAAGTATTTGCACCTCCTGATCTTGAGGTTGGTTCTCAGAGAGGTTTTTTATGAGGGTTCCTACATTCTCTCCAATCTTCATTATAATCTGAGCCATGATGCTCTAGGATGAACCAATCCTGTTCTTGAAGATTTTGTTGTTGCATTCTTTCGAGACACCCCAGATTAGAAACCCTGGAATCAAAGCCAAAGCTTTGTTAATTATTTCATTCTTAGAGAATTTTTTCCTCCAATTCCTCATAGTACTGGTGATGTTGCCAATGTCCCTGTCTGTTTGTCTGAAGATTGAAGCCACCCAATTCCATAGGGTGGAGGTGAATGGGCATAGGTTGAGTAGGTGTTCCATAGTTTCTTCTTGTAATTCACATAGCAAGCATTTAGATGGACCAGCCACCCCTCTTTCCCTAAGGTTTTCCTAAGTCAGAATTTTTTTATGTTGCACTAACAACATGAACAGTTTGATTTTCATCCAGTTTTGGTTCTACCATAGGTCCTTGCATACTTTATCAGGGTTTGGGAAGGTAAGCCCAAAGGATATTCTCTTGGCCTCTTTGAGGTTAAAGTTGCCTTCATTTTTTTACCTCATCTGATTTGGTCTAAAGATGTTGACGTCAAAATCTTTCTCTGTTCCAAGATGGCTATAAGAGCTTCTACCCGGGCTTTCAATGGGGATTCATCACTGTATCCCAGGTTCTTCCATATTCTCCATTTTCTATCGCTTCTGTCCTGATCCCAGAAATCATTTACCCTGAGTAATCATTTGTCATCAGTATCATTCTTGAGATCGGCAAATTCTTCTTTGATCATTTTAGGTTCTTGTTGCCAATTATCTTCCCAAAACCAAGCAAGTTTTCCATCTCTTATTTCCCAAAAACTGTGCTTCTGAACAATGGCTCTATTCTCCCAAGCTTTGTTCCAAATGTGGGAGCCTTTGATGATCCCAGACATTCTAATGTAATCCCTTTCTTTCCAATTGTTTGCATATTTCTATTTCCATACTTTGGCCCAAGGGGAAATTGATTCTTTTAGCCATCTCCACGATAGTTTTGCCCCCAAAACTGTGTTTAGGGTTTTAGGTCATAAAGTCCCAAACCTCCATGTGCCTTAGGTTTGTATCTTCATCTGGACATTTTGGTCTTTTAGTTTCTATGTCCTCACTTGATTTTATCACTTTGTAACTAGTTTTTTTTCTTTTTTTTGCCAACAAATCTAGTAATAGTGAGGTTGGATGAATTGTGAAATCTAAACAACCATGTGGAAAACTCATGTATTGAATTTGGAAAATATTTTTGTAGATAGGAAAAAACAATGTTGTTGTGACCAACATATACATCTAGTGATAAATAAGGAAAGAAAAATATAACCATAAGATGAAAAATACATGAATTCACTTTTATGAATTATATATATATATATTAATATATATATATATATATATAATATATATATATATATTATATTATATTATTATTATATTATAGTTGATATCAATTTTAAAATGGATTAGTTGAAAATATTTAAAAAAGAAATTGTTTGCCAATTCCAAATATCTCACATTTTATGTTTCCTCTAATAAATTAGGTTTATTTATTTCTATAATAAAGATTTTACTAATTTTCTATTTATTTGACATTTTTAAAAATTAATTTTGTACGATATTTTTTTATTTATTATTTTATTATAGATGACCTTAAATATATTTGTTTGATAATTTGATATTATATATTATAATATATATATTGAGAGAGAGAGCGAGAGAGAGGAGAGAGAGAGAGAGTCAAATTTATTTATTCTAAAAAGGTTTGCTCCAAGAGATTTAATTCGTTTTTGTATTGATGCGTTTAAGGAAGATCTTAGGTTTGTTAATTACTTGTTTTAAATAGACTATATTCCACTAAATATCGATGGGTCAATACATAAGTTTCATACATGAATTTTTTATTTTTTATCTTTTATTTTAAAATTATTTTATTTTGTAATTTTTTTTTTTTATTATTTATTATTTTATTTTAATTAAAAAAATTATTTTACACTAATCATTTAATTTTAATTTATTATTTATAACATTCAATTACAACATCTACCATCTTTCACTTAAAATTTCTTCAAATAAAATTAAAAAAATTAAACATAAAATTGTAATGAAATATTTAAAACACTTATTTAAATAATATTTTAACAAAGTAAACCCAAGCCAAATCTACAGAGAAATAAATACTTTCCCTATTTTAATTCAAACACTAATCAAACTATAGCAATGGATTAAGAAGACAATGACATCTACGAAAGATATTAAAATTGTTAAGATATTTTACCCAAGTAAAAATAATGACGACTAATTTTTAAAAACAAAAGATAGTTTTTCGATGCCAATGGTTGAGGCAGGGATAAAATATGTTTATTAATGAACTGTTTCTGCGTTTATTATATTACATTTAATAATTTCTTAAAAATGAATTTTTATTATAATGAAATAAAATTTTATGTCATAATTTGTGATCATTAATTTATATGGGGTGACAAGATACAAATTTTGAAGATGGTGAAATTGATGCGCGATATTTTTTTGTGTGTTTATTTTACGATATTAAATGAAATTCAGTTATGTGTGTTTTGTTTTTAATAAACAAAAGAAATGAAGAGTAAATATTATTTTATTATAATAGTGTAATAATTTCATTCCAAATTCAATTAGAAATTAGAAAAGTTATAATTTTACATGATTTAAAGAATTAAACAAAAATAAAAGATAAAATAATAAAATAGAAGATGTCACAAAAAAAAGAACTCATGCCACTGACTTAATAATTAAAAAAAAAAAACAGACTAGCACACTTGAATTAGAATAGGATAAACAAATTTTATCGTACTAGTTACGTTAACGTATCGCCCTTTTAGCAAGAGGATGAAAATGTTGGCTAAATGTTAGGCCATTACAGGGGGTGCATTGTTCGAGTGTCTAATCCATGCACTTTTATGGTAACAAAAGCGAGTCCCGTGATGGCGTTATCCTTACTTCTATAAAAACACATTTAGACCTACCTACCTAATGGATTTTAGAAAATCCATAGACGATATTTGAAGACATTTGCGATGTCCTCAAAATCATGTGTTCCATAATCATACTCTGAATCAAGACAAGGGAAGCATGCCACCAACCCTGACCTCCAAAATTTTATTTCAATTTGTTGTAGAATTTAATGAACCCTACCAAAATATTTTAAAACGTCAACATTGCACTTGTCTCATTAAAAAAGAGTTGACAATACCAATTATGAGGCCAACGAACGTTTCTGTTACACTGCTTTCGGTGTCTCATGTCCTTTCAATATAGATTTTAGAAATCGAGTGGTAGGGATGCAATATAAAAAGCCATGGAATAATAGATGATTATGATTTGTCCATTTTCTATGCTACTTGGTTTGTTATGCTGGGGGATGAACAATATGGACCAACGAATTATAAAAAGCCATGAAATACGATGATTTGTCCATTTTATATGCTACTTCGTTTGCTATACTGGGGGTGAACAATATGGACTAATGAATTATAAAAAGCCATGAAATAAAAGATGATTTGTCCATTTTATATTCTACTTGGTTTTCTATGCTGGGGGATGAACCATATGGACCAATGAATTATAGAAAGCCATGAAATAATAGATGATTTGTCCATTGTCTATGCTACTTGGCTTGCTATGATGGGGGATGAACAATATGGACCATTTGTAATAATAGATGATCGGTCCATTTTCTATGCTACTTGGTTTGGTATGCTATGGGATGAACGATCTGGAACTAGATGATCGGTCCATTTTCTATGCTGGTTGGTTTGCTATGCTTGGGTGAACGATATGGACCTTTTGTAATAATAGACTATCAGTCCATTTTCTATGGTGGTTGGTTTGCTATGCTTGGGGATGAACCATGTGGACCTTTTGTTATCCATTAAACTAATGGACGTTACCCGCACGGCTTTGAAATTAGGTTTGATAAGTCTGGGTTGTTAAGTTAATGGTTTCGGCTGTAGTCTAAGTAGCTTTTATTTTTTTATAAAATTATGAAAATTTTCGTTTTTTTGTTAAAATCTGATAAATCAGTTAGTCAATTTTAGTGTTCTAAAGATTTTTAATTATAGTTAATCAAATTTCAAATTTTAGTGTTCTAAGGATTTTTTTATAGCACTAATGCCTTTTCACTATTAAAAAACATGATTCAAATATTTTTTCTTGAAATTTCTTTCAGCAAATTCCCGCCATTTTTACACATCTCAATAATTCAAATATTCTTTGCTCAAATTTCTTTCACCAAATTCCGGCCATTTTTACACATCTCAATAGACAGATTCCAGCCCTTTTTACCCATCTCAAGAGTCAACGCCAATGGTTTCATTCAACATTGCTGTCAATCATGACTCAGATGCGGTGATTTTATCTTTTGAAATTTCTTTAAAATACTTCCACGCCTCTGACCTAACCTCTCCAGCATTGTCTTCGGCGGGTGGTAACCTTGTTCCGGTGTGCTTTCACTATTGAAAGGTGACCCCGGTGATGCGATTAAGCATGTCACCTTTCCTCTTGGTGTGATACATTGAATACTCTCCCCAACTAGTGGGGTAATGAAAATATGAATAAATTGGTCGCTTTAATATTAATCCAACGAATCTTCGATTGAGATTACGATCTATGTCACTTTTAATCAAAGCTTCCGGAGTGATAAAATTATGATATATTGAGATATTATTATATTAGTATAATTATATTTAAAATATTAATGTGGTTGATATAGTGAAGGCTTTATTTGTATTTATCATTAATAATATATAACAAAAATATTATTATTAACGATTGCAACAAAATATTATTATTAACTATTGAAAAAAATATTATTTACTAATTTTGATTTTACTTAACTTTTAAGAATTTCAAGTTTTGATAAAAATCATAAGTGTTGAAGAGTTTATATCTTTTATAACCAAAATATAATAAGTTTTCTAAAATTACGTATGTTTTTGAAAATCCCAAAAAAATTAGTAAGAGTTCAATTCTATAACAAGAATAAGAAAACATAAAGTAAAATGTAAAGTAATGGCGCGCATACATATATATATATATATAAATGAAAATTAGTTCATAAGAAATTCAACCAAATATTATAATCATAAAATATAAGAAAGAGAATTAGGAAAACACACGAGTTTTTTTAATTGATAATAAGAACAAAAAATTAGTTACACGATCACCTAATCTTGGCTTCCAACTTTAAAGGAAATATTTTGTTAAATCCTTCCTTCTAATCATTTCTTCTTGCAAAACTAAAGGACTCCTCCTATGATACTAGCTATATGAATATGAGATAGGTGGAGCTCAACATCACAACATGGAAATATTTGGTTTCTTAAATAGGGAGGAGTGATTAAAAGCATGAGAATAACACACTTATTTTGGTAAAATTTTGGAAAATAATAATATGAATGCTAGGGACACCTATGTTGGCCATCGAAGGTGTATATTTATATTACCATAATATTTTTTGAGTCATTAGGGCACAAGCTCTTGTAGGTGGGTTTTTGGTGTAACTAGTAAACACCACTTGAAAAATATCAAATTTAATATGTTTTCAATATAATTTAATTATTACCTATCTCTTAGAACAATTGGGAAAAAATCACCTTGATGACTGTAATTAGGCCATACACTTCAGGAATGATTTTAAAAAAAAGCAGTGGAATATGCAAGATTGTTTGGTTTCACTTTAGGAGAGTGAGAGGAGAATCTTTAAGCAAATGGAGCACCTAGAAGGGAGACTAACTCACATAAAATTTCACAACCGTGACAAAATTAGGCATTTAGATTATCTAGGTAACGAATCAAATACTCAACCACTCGTAAATCCTCCCACTTATTAATGTCTGTTGGTTGTATCTTCATCTTAGGGGTATTTTGAGCCCTTAGTAGATTTTGGTCTAGATTATCTAGGTAATGAATCAAATACTAGCACTGGTAAATCCTCCCACTTATTAATGTCTGTTGGTTGTATCTTCGTCTTAGAGGCAATTTGAGTCCTCAGTAGATTGGGACTTTGTAATTAGTTTTTCTGCTTCTTTTCTAGCGAACAAATCTAATTGGAGTGAGGCCAGATGAATAGTGAAAATCTAGTTGGAGTGAGGCCAGATGAATAGTGAAATCTTGACAACCATGTTGTAGTCTTTGGATGAATTAACAGAAGTCTTTTTATCGAGAAAAAAATATAAATTAATCCATACATTAGTTCTTTTGGGAGTATTTTCATGAGACAAGTTCTGGTATTGAATTTGAAAAATAATTTTTCTACACAGCGAAAATGGATGTTGCCCTAGCCAACAAATGAATCTAGTAATAAATGAGGCAAAAGAAGATATAACCATAAAAATAATAAATAGATAAGTTCACACACACCACGCATATTATATATACATAGATAGATAGATATAATATATTTATATATATAATTATATATATATATATATATATATATATATATAATATATATATATTAATTCAATTTAAATTATTTGGTTGAAAATCTTGAAATAATTTTCTTTCCACACTTCTCGACATTTCTTAACCTAGGTTAATGTTTTTCTTATAAAAAGAAAACCTCATCAGCCAAGTTATGGTTTAATTTATTATCTATAATAATGAATTTTTTGAGACATGTTTTCAATGACAATCACATCAAAATTCATTTGTCGACATGTTTCGAACTAGCAAGTGTAGTTCATCGTTAAGACAAGACGAAGAATCATATAATGACAACAAGTTAAATAGAGAGACCGATCATGCAAGCGGCTAAAAAGAAACAACTACTTTTGACAAAAGGAAACGACTACAATAAACTTACTAATTTATCCATTTATTTGAGATTTTCTAAAATTACTTTATAATAAACTAGAAATATTTTTAATGTCTTTCTAATTTCAAATGAACATTTTAAAAATAATTTCATACCTTCAAGTTCTTAAGTGTTTGATAATTTTATAAAAAGATGTTATATATTATATATATATATATATATAATATTATATATATATATAATATATATATAATATATATATATATATATTATTATATTATTATATTAACGGTTGTACTTATTAGCTTAAATTTTTCAGATCTATGGGAGTGTCCTGATCAAATTCTTTTTCACTCTAATTAAGAAGTTTGCATCTCAGAATTTGATTCCGCACTTGATCTATGTATTTAAGATAGATCTAAGTTGCTTTAACTACCCCTTTAAATAGACTATATTTACATGGAATACCACGGTCAATATATGGGTCTCAATAGCTATTATCATTTATCGTTTATATAATTTTATTTTATAAATTGTTTTTACTTGTTAATATTAATTTATTGTTATTATTTATTTTTCTCCATTAATATTATATTGCAGTTTCCATTTTATTCCAATTATTATTTATTATTTATAGTTGATGATTAAGCAATTAAGAGGTTAACATTAAATTGCAACTAATGCAAATTAAGAAATATAAAACATAAATTATAATAAAATATTTAAATAATATTTAGCCAAAGTAAACCCAAGGAAATAAATGCTTTAAATAATATTTTCTTTTAGCAAAGTAAACCCAAGGAAATAAATACTTTCCCTATTTTAATTCAAACACTTTTCAAACTAAAGCCCCTACGGTGGATTACACGGGGCGCATTGTTCGAGTGTCTAATCGATGCGCTTTTAAGGTAACAAAAGCGAGTGGCGTGATGGCGTGATCCTTACGTCTATAAAATACATTTTAACCTACCGAATGGAATTTAGAAAATCCATAGACGATATTTGAAGATATTTAGGATGTCCTCAAAATAATGTGCTCCATAATCCTACTCTGAATCCAGGCAAGGGAAGCTTGCCACCAACCCTGACCTCCAAAATTTTATTTCAATTTGTTGTAGAATTTAATGAAGCCCTACCAAAATATTTTGAAACGTCAACATTGAAGTTGTATCATTAAAAAAGAGTGGACATTACGAATTATGAGGCCAACAAGCGTTTCTGTCACACTGTTTTTCAGTGTCTCATGTCCTTTCAAAATAGATTTTAGATATCGCGTGGTAAAGGATGAATTATAAAAAGCCATGAAATGATAGATGATTTGTCCATTCTCTATGCTACCTGGTTTGCTATGCTGGGGGATGAACAATATGGACCATTTGTAATAAGAGATGATCGGTCCATTTTCTATGCTATTTGGTTTGCTACGCTTGGGGGATGAACGATGTGGACCTTTTATAATAATAGATTACCGCTCCATTTTCTATGCTATCCTTGGGGATGAACGATGTGGACCTTTAATAATAATAGACTACCTGTCCATTTTCTGTGCTAGTTGGTTTGCTATGCTTGGAGTGAACGATGTGGACCTTTTGTGATGCATTAAACTAATGGCCATTACCCCCACGACTCTGAAATTAGGTTTGGTACGTCTGGATTGTTGAGTTGATGGTTTTGGCAGTAGCTTAATTAGCTTTTATATTTTTTAAGAAAATTTTGGTCATTTTTGCAAGATTTTGTTAAAATCTGATAGCTATTGTTAATGTAAATTACAGTGGTTAAACTATAAAATTTTAGTGTTTAATTTTTTTTTTTTTTTTTTTATGGTAATAATCTCTTTTCACCATTAAAAAACATAGTTCATATATTCTTACTTACAGATTTCTTGAAATTTCTTTCACCAGATTCAATGGTTTGATTCAACATTGCTGTCAATAATTCGACTGGTGGTAGTAACTCCGCCCAATCTTGTTCCGGTGTGCTTTCACTATTGAAATGTGACCCCGCTTATGCGATACATTGAATACTCTCCCCAACTAGTGGGGTAATGAAAATATGAATAAATTGGTGGCTTTAGTATTTAATCCAACTAATTTCCTGTTGGTATGATACACTGAATATTCTCCCCAACTAGTGGGGTAATGAAAATATGAATAAATTGGTCCCCTTAATATTTAATACCGCGAATCTTCGATTGAGCTTACAATCGTTGGATTTCCTCTTGGTGTGATACATTGAATACTTTCGCCAACTAGTGAGGTAATGAAAATATGAATAAATTGGTCGCTTTAATATTTAATCCAACGAATCTTCGACTGAGCTTACAATCTATGTAACTTTTAATCAAAGTTCTAAGAGTGATAAAACTTTTCCTCTATCCACAGGATACCAATAAATGGTATTAAAGTAATGAAGCTTTTCCCTATTTTCTATGAATGCACCTTAGAAGGATGAATTTCGGTAGACCCTTTTATGCGAAATAGAGGTTTCGATTTATAGTAGCATTTTAATCTGTTTGAATTTTTAAATTGGTTAGACCTTCAAGGTTAAGCTGCTGATTTTTTTTCTTTCGGATGGTTCATTTCCTTAACTGATAAATTAAAATTTTAACCTCTAATTTGCGCTAGGTTTCGTAGAGAAAACATTTTTATACGGGAAGATATGATTTAATTGATAAATTTTCTGACGAAAGTCGATTCATTCGGGATGAAAAATAAATATTTTTATTAACTTAGTTATATACTGTCTATGTAAATTATAATATTAATGTGGTTCATATATTGAAAGTTTCATTTGTAAAATCAACATTATTTAAAGACTTTCTATTTTTTACGACCAAAATATACACAAGTTTTCTAAAATTAGAGAATCCTAAAAAGTTGATGGGTATTTAGATTTTATTTTTTTAAAATTAAAATCTATAAATGGTAAACTCATGATATATATAAAAAAATTCAATCAAATATTATAATCATGAAATATAGAAAAGAGAATTAGAATAAAATATGAGCTTCTTTATCGATGATGAATACACAAAGGTAGTTACACGGTCACTTGATCTTGGCTTCCAATATTAAAGGAACATTAAATTTAATCAAATATTATAATCACGAAATATAGAAAAAAGAATAGAATGAAATATGAGCTTATTTATTTATAATAAAGACACAAAGTTAGTTACACGGTCACCTGATCTTGGCTTCCAATATTAAAGGAAATGTTCCTTTAGATCCTTTTTTCTAATCATTACTTCTTTGGAAACAAATCCAATAGTAGCTATACGGATATGAGATAAGTGGAGCTGAACTTTACAACATGGAAACAACGGTTTCCTAAAGATGTGGGAGTGATTAAAAACAAGAGAATAATATATTTAATTTGGTAGAATTTTGGAAAATTATATATATAAATGTTAATGATCTCTGTCCAAGGTGTATATTTATATCGCCATAATATTTTTTGAGTCATTAAGCACATGTTTTAGTGAGTGGGTTTGTGTTGTCACTAGTAAATGCCGCCTAAAAAAATATTAATTTTAATATGTTTTCAATATAATTTAATCATCACTCATCTCAGGAAAAACTATGAAAAAATCTCCTTGATGATTTTAATTAGGTGGTAATTAGGCTATAGACTTCATGAACAATTTGCAACCAAATCAATAGAATATGCAGGATCCTTTTGTTTCACTTTTGCAGGCTAGAGGAGAATTCCTGAGCGAATGAAGCACATGGAAGGGAGACTAACTCACATAGAATTTCACATCCATGATAAACTTAGACCTCTTGGTTATCTTGGTAATGAATCAAATACTCCAACACTAGTAATCCTCCCACTTCTTAATGTATGTTGGTTGTACCTTCATCGTAGAGGTATTTTGAGTCCTCATTAGATTCTGGCACTTTGTAATTAGTTTTTTTTCCTTCTTTTCTAGCGAACAAATCTAGTAGGAGTGGGGACATGTAAATAGTGAAATCAAGCATGTTGTAATCTTTGGATGAATTAAGAGAAACTTTTTAATCGACAAAAAAATATAATTTAATCCATACATCATTTTTTTTGGACTAAGTACATATATACGTGATTTTCATGACATTTTTTTTTTGGAGTAACTACATATATAAGTGATTTTCATGACAAAATTGAGTATTGCATTTGAAAAATATTTGATATGCATAAGGAAAATTGATGTTATCCTAGTTATCTATGATAATAAGGAAAAAGTAACCCTAAAATAATCAAAAATAAATTCACTTAGAAATTACAAATATATATACATATATACATATTACAATTTTAAAGTTATTTAGTTGAAAATATTTAAAAATATTTTTGTTCACAACAATTCTCACAGTATCTTAACTAGGTTAATGCTCTTCCTATAATAAAGAAAACTTCATGCAAGGAGTTATAGTTTAATTTATTATCTATAATAATGAACTTACTAATTTATCCATTTATTTGAGATTTTTCTAAAATTAATTTATAGCAAACTAAATATATTTTTAATGTTTCTAATTTCAAATGACTATTTTAAAATAATCTATTACTCTCAAATTGTTAAGTGCTCTCTCTCTCTCTCTATATATATATATAACTAGTTTATATTTATATTAATTTCGAAGTGTACAAAGTGATTAAAAGAAGTTTGCATCTTAAGAAATTTGATCCTTCTTGACGCTTGATTGGAATTAAGA
The DNA here is from genome assembly GCA_000404065.3 of Pinus taeda. Classification (NCBI taxonomy): domain Eukaryota; kingdom Viridiplantae; phylum Streptophyta; class Pinopsida; order Pinales; family Pinaceae; genus Pinus; species Pinus taeda. The sequence goes on along the minus strand of APFE031330152.1, from coordinate 28,047 downwards.
TAATCTAAGTTAGATTAACTACCACTTTAAATAGACTATATTTCACATGAATACCACGAATTCAATACAATGAGTCATTCTATTTTTATTTATTATATTCTTTTATATTTTCTTGATTTAAAGATCAATTATATTAAATTTATTATTTATTATTTATTATATAATTAATTGTAATTAAATGTTAACATTAAATTACTATCTATCTTATTTCTTTTCTTAGTACAATATTAAACTTAATTATAAAATATTTAAATAATATTTTAGGAAAATAAACCTAATCCGAATCCACAAATACTTTTCCTATTTTAATTTACACAGTGTTCAAACTAAAGACCCTAGGATGATGGATTAAGAAGACGATGAAATGTACAAATTGTTTAGATATAAGTTAAAAGAATGACAACGAATTTGTAAAAATAAAAGATATTTTTACCCTCGGTAGGGATAGAATGTGTTTATTGATGTAATATTTCTTCGTTATTACGTGAACATTTATGAATTTGTGAAAATTCACAGCATGGTCAAATTGATGATAGTTAAACTAGTGTGTATTTCATGATATCAAATGAAATTCAGTTGTGTGATTTGTTTTTAATAAAAAAAATAAAAAATGAAATTCAGTTGTGTGATTTGTTTTTAAATAAAAAAAAAAAAAAAAAAAAAAAATGAATTCAGTGTTTCCGATTTGTTTTTAATAAAAAAAAAAATAAAAATAAAAAATATTAATTATTTATATAATAATTAAATTGTTTAATTAATTTAATAGATTTAATTTATTCAAAATTTAATTAGAAATTTAAAAATATAATTTTACCGGATTTTGCTAATTACAAAAATAAAAAAAAACAAAATACTATAAATTATTTTTTATAACAATACCATTAAAAAAATAAAATATAAGAAGCCACCAAAAAAGGAAAATCATGTTACCTACTTAAAAGAAAAAAACAAACAGAACAGGTAAATTAGGATAAGCTAAATTTTTATAATACTAGTTACGTTAACAAATCACCCTTTTAATAAAGGAAGAGGATGAAAATGTTGTAACCTAAATGTTAGGCGATTTAAAGGCGCCCATTGTTCAATGGTAGAATCCATGCAGTTTTAAGGTAACGAAAGCGAGTGGCGTGATGGCGTGATCCTTAAGTCTATTAAATACATTTTAACATACTTAATGCATCTTAGAAAATTCATAAATCGCAATTGCAATGTCTTCAAAATTATGTGTTCCACAATCCTACTCTGAATCCAGACAAGGGAAGCTTTCCTCCACCCTGACATCCAAAATTTTATTTCAATTTGTTGTAGAATTTAATGAAGCCCTACCAAAATATTTTAAAACGTCAACATTGGACTTGTCTCATTAAAAAATAGTACGACATTACGAATTATGAGGTCAACGAGCGTTTCTGTCACACTGCTTTCCAGTGTCTCAAGTCGTTTCAAAAAAGAGGTTAGAAATCCAGTGGTAGACGATGAATTATAAAAAGCCATGAAATAATATGAAATAATAGATGATATCTCCATTTTTTATGTTAGGTTTGGTTTGCTATGCTGGGGGGATGAACAACATGAACCTTTTGTAATAATAGATCATGGGTCCATTTTCTATTCTAATTGTTTTCCTATGCTGGGGGGATGAACGATGTCGACCTTAGATGATCTGTTCATTTTCTATGCTAGTTGGTTTTCTGTGTTGGTGGTGAACGATATGGACCTTTTGTGATAATAGACAATCTGTTCATTTTCTATGCTAGTTGGTTTGCTATGCTGCGGATGAACGATGGGGACCTTTTGTGATGCATTAAACTAATGACCATTACCCCCACGGCTCTCATATTAGGTTTGGTACGTCTGGGTTGTGGTTTCGGTCACAGTCTAATCCGTTTTTATATTTTTTCGGAAAATTATAAAAAAAAATGACGGGCTTTTGTTAAAAATTAACACGAATTTATTGTAAATTTAAATTGTGGTGGTCAAATTTCAAGATTTCCATTATAAAAAATATGATTCAAATAATCTTACTTAAAAATTTCGTAAAATTTCTTTCACCAAATTGCAAGTATTTTGGCGTGACTACGCCAACGGTTTCGATCAACATTACTGTCCACGATGGCTTAGATGCGATGATTCTATCTTTCGAGATTCCATTAGGATACTTCCACGCCTTTCACCTAGCCTCTCCACCATTGTCTCCGGCATGGCAGGATGAGCTGGCATGTTGTACTTTTTATTCGACTCGTACTATTAGGCGGGTGGTACTAAAGTAAGGAGTTGTTTTTGGTGGAAAAAATTGAGGCTAAATTTTGTTTTGTATTATTTTAAATGGTTTTTTAATTGTATATTTGGATTCAACACCTTTAGAAACCTCTAGGATGCTTTGATTGTGCAGAAATTACTATCAAACTTGTGATTCCAATAAATTACTGTCGGATTTTAGAAAAATTTGACCGGAAAAACCCACAGAAAAAACTTCCATAAAGTAATGAAGCTTTACGTAGTAATGAGGCATTACCTGCTTTTGGAATTTTCTATTAATCCAGCTTAGAAGGATGAATTTCGGTAGACCAGTTTATGTGAAATCGAGATTTTCATTTATAGTAGCACTTTAACCTGTTTGAATTTTTAAATTCGTTAAACCATCGAGTTTAGCTGATGTTTTTATTCTGATAGTTGATTTGTTTTAATGATAAATTATAATTTAACCTATTATATTGGCTAGTTTTGTTGTTTTTTTTTTATAAAAAAGTTGGTTTATTAATTAGTGCCATATATTCTGTGTAATATTATATTATTTTAATATATATTGTTTTAAATTATAATCAAATTTGTAGAAATATTTTTATTTATAATTTTTAAGAGAAATTTAGAAAAAAAATTTAATTATAAAATTGAATATAATGTAATATGTTAAATTATATTTATTACGCTATATAATATTTATTAAACTAAATAAAAAATAATAATACTAAATATTAATAGGAAAAAGTTAAAAAATAAATATAATTTTATTTACTATAAAAATAATAAATACATAAATTAATTTATAAAAAATAAATATGTGAATGGGTGACAAATATGGGAGTGGAGGAGGGGTTTAGACACTGTTGATTGCCTCGACCTAAGTAGATATTAATGAAAAAGGTCCAAAAATATGTGTCTGATGCCAAAGACAAAGACAGATTCTAATGCATAACTTTTTTTTTTGGTAACTCAAAATTTTCTATCAGTTCAAATCATATATACATCATGATTATTTCATTGAAAAATGTCTTTCAGCCTCACTCCTACCATATTTGTTGTCTAGAATATGGTAGTAGAACCACATTATCAAAAGAAGAGGCAAACTAGAAAACCACAAACAAATAGCCCGGTGTGACTAAAAATCCCCTTGGATCTGTATGTAACTAACAATCATCCCTGGTTCAAAGAACTAGCTAGAGTTGGGTTGTCCAAACCAGTGCTTGGAGGTGGGGCAATACTAAAAGCACAATGCACATGTTCTGACATATTTTCTAATCATCCTTCAAAGCACTCCAACTATTTAGAGATCCTCCTTTGTCTGTGTTGAATAATGACTAATCTATTGTGCAAATGTCACTGGATTTGTTGTATGTTTTTCATGAAACCAATGAATTTGTTTATTTCATTAGGTCAAACATATCTAAGATGATCCATAAGTAGGGTGATGTGCTAAATATGGTTTTCCAATGAATCAAAGGGAGGTGTTAATTCAATTTTTCTAGGGGATTGTGCTAGATTTGGGTCCAACACTTTCCCAAATCACGATATTCCAAGTGGTCTTCTTCCATATTCTACGTGGCCGTATGCCTTGATGAACCTTACCGTGCTGATGTTGCATGGAAACATTGTTAGCGAACTTCATCCAAATATCTGAGGCCCTCCATTGTAAACTCTAACCCGTCCAAAAAATCCTCCTAGTTGTAGTGTGAATCGTAAAACAAATGCAACCTAAGCACTATAGGCAACGACCCTAACTAATACCCTTTACACGTCATTCAACATCCCATGTCCTCTATTTTGTCCCAACGTTACTTCCTTGCACACCACCTCCAATGTTTTCCACTTCTTCAACTTCCCGCAATAGCAAGAATTGTTTGCACCAAAGTTTAGGTTCAATTAACTAAAGTGACTAATTCTAGAAATGATACCTCCGCACTAAACCCCTCTACTCTAGAGCCTTCCAGGACTTGAGTATTAGTGAGTGAAAATATAAATCCTCAAGCAAATGTGCCAATTTTCTAGAAAATTGGAAGGTAAGTATAAAATTTCTTGAGGCCTTAGACTTCCTAAATTTACCATTTGAAGGAAAGAAGTAAGAATCTGTGAAGTCAGGAATGAGCTCAGGAGGCCCACCAACAAGCCCAACCCCTCCTCGAGTGCCTATAACACTATTAAACCTGTGTATTTCTCACCCTAGCCCTCCATAGTTTATAACAAAAAAACAATTATAATTCCCAATAAGACACCTATAATATCAGCAGTAATGAAAGTGAGCCAATAGTGAAGGAAAGCATAAACTAGCGAAGGAACAAGGCCTAGTAACTTTACTAGAGGGCTAATGATAAACATGCTTCCCAAATATTCTTTCCCTTCTCGAAAGTGTTGCCTCTACCACCCTAGCAAGATAATGAAGACAAAGAAGATGAAATGGGGGAAGAACTGCTTGCCTAGGACCCAAATGCACTTAAAATGAACCAGAGAGATGAAGTTACCATCATTCCAGGCGTTGGAATGAATTTCATCCCAAACCACAACAACTTGAGGAGTAGGTGTTGGGATAGACCAAATGCCACCATGCACTACGAATCTTTGAACAAATCCCACCACCTTAACTCAAATACTCAAGCTTGACAATGTCATCCTATAGGCCATGCATAACCATATGTTTCCCCCCTATGCTCTAGAAGAATCATTGTGTGCTTTCCATAGAATGTGTGTTCGACACACCTCATTAAACATAATTCCAAGTGGAGGAGGATTATGGGGCTCCTTTCATCCCTTATGTGTTGTGATTTTCACTCCCTAAAGAAGTGTAATTTATTAATTGTATCAACAAGCAAAATGTGCATTTTTTTTATAAGTGTTTAAAATTATTATATTTTCAGTTAGAATTATTTTATATGTATTGAAATATTAATAAATGATACATAAATATATAAAATATCATAGGTTCAAAATATTAGTTTTTTTTAATCATTTTTGTAAAAATAGTTAAAATTTCCTTATAAAGAAACACTGCAAAGAAAAAAAAAACAAAAACCTCAGCAAGAAAAAGAGCAAGAGAAAAAATAAGGAAACTTGAAAAATTGTTAAATAATGAATATTTAAATAATAATGCACATACTTAAGACATGATAAATTTAAAGTGTCAAAAATATGCCCCCAAAGGAAAAGTTTGATATTGCATCAATTATTTTCAAAATCAACAACATTTTAAAAAATATGTTCATTCTTAATACATAAGAAAAATTAAATTGTCAAAAATATGGCACCCAAAAAAAAGGTTGATGTTGCATCGACACTTCTCAAAATTGTCATGCAAATCACCAACATTGAAAAAAAAGTGAAGATCACATTTCAATCAAATCAAAACCAATGCAATATGAAAAAGTTGTAGTTGAGTAAAAAATAAGTGAGAATGTAATGAAGTGGAATTGAAGACTTCCACGCAAATAACAACAAAAGTTTTCCATGTTGGCCTAAAACAATAAAAACCTAAGAACTAGAGTCCAAATATCCAACTTAGAAGCTAGAACAAAAATAAAAAATCCTATGATGGTACAAGAAGCCCTTCACATAAACCAACAAAGTAAGTACAAATTAATTTCAATTCTAGAAATCTCAAAATTAGACGAACAATATGTACCATAAATAGACCTATCCAAGCCACATAAGTAGAAATAAGAACGAAAAATTTTCCACATTTTTTTTTATTAAAATCCTTGCATGCACGAATTTTGCCAAAGAAACCCACATATATGCAACTTTCACATTAACAACTAGCCTATATATGTGACTGCTATGAAAGAACTCGGCATTAGAGGAAATTTGAACCTAAAAATGGCCATGAAATTTCTATGTCATAATATGTAAACCAATCAAAATCCGTTAAATTTAAAATGAGGTACATATAAATATTTTGGAGAGAAAATAGGGATAATTGTTTCTTTTTAGTCGTATTTTTGGTATATCTCCTTATAGGTATACTCAAATTTCAAGTGTAGACAGTCATTGGATGTGCAATTAAATTTTTCATGCAACAAATACGCATCATGCATACCTATGAGAAAACAAAAATTGATAAAAATATAAGATACATTAAAAGAGTGTGTTGAACATGTTTTTTAATGTATCGTTAATTTTTATCAATATAGATATTTTCAAAAGTATGCACAATAGGTACTTTTTGAATGTGGGATTTAATTCTGTATCCAAAAAGTGTATACCCTTGAAATTTGAGTAAACCTATAAGGATATAAGAAAAAAATACAATTAAAAAAAACAATTTTCTTCTTTTCCTTACAAAATTCATAACTCTTATTTTATATTTTTTACTATTATTTTATTATTTTTCTTAGCAGGCCACTTTTAGGTTGAAATTTCCTCTAATACATATCTTTGCAAAAGTAAAAAAAATAAAATAAAATCTTAGATACAAAATATTAGGCAAGAAGGATAAATCCAAGAACATGTGAAGAGACTCAGAAACAATGCATTAAACTCATTGATCACCCATATCAAGGATAGAACCCTTAGGAAATATACTTAAGTAGTAACTTCCATAGTGGAGTGAACAATTATGTTGTGGGATGAAATCCATGAGACTAAAGGTTAAGGCTAGGGGCAAATTAAAAAATCATACAACTTACATTAAATTTATAAAGAAAGGGACGAGAAGCTACAAGTGAATCCTATGTATGATGTCAATTTCTAGGGTCCAAACACTCATTCTTGCACAAGATATGTGAACCTATAACACAAGCAAGAAACCAGAAAGTGGAATGGTGAACTCAATGTGTACAACTATATATATGACCATTTAGTCCAAAAGAAATTCGATATAATATTATAATAATTATATATATACAAAAGAACTAGGATGAAACTTGAGCTTCTTTATTGATAATAGTTACATAATCACGTGATCTTGTCTTCCAACATTAAGCGAAATGTTCCTCTAAATTCTTGCTTCTGATGATTCCATCTTAGGAATCTAAAGGTCTCCTCCTCTAATTGTAGCTATATGGATGGACGTGAGATAAGTTGATCTCAACATCAACACATCAAAACAAAGGTTTCATAAAGATGCGGGTGTGCTTAAAAGCACAAGAATAACATACACAATTTAGTAGAATTTTGGAAAAGTATATACATGAATATTAATGACACCTATGAGGGCCATCCAAGGTTTATATTTATATCACCATAAAAAAAAATTGAGTCGTTATAGTAGAAGCCCGTGTAGGTGGGTTTCTGGTGTAGTCAGTAAATCTTGCATTAAAAATCTCAATTTTTATATGTTCTTCTTATAATTTTATTATCACCCATCTCCTGGAACAATTAAGACAAAATCTCCATAATGAATGTAATCAGGTCATATACTTTTTGAATGATTTGCAACAAAAGCAATGGAATATGCAAGATCATTTGGTTTCACTTTGGGAGGGCTCGAGGATAACGTTTGGGCAAATGGAGCAATTGGAACAGAAACTAGCTCACATAGAATTTCACATCCATGGAAAACCTAGGGCTCTAGATTATCTAGGTAATGGATCAAATTCTCTAGCACTACCAATTCTTCCTATGTCTTAACATTTTTTTCTTGTATCTTTAGCTTAGTGGTATTTTGGGCATTTTAGACTTTCAATTTCTACGTCCTTAGTAGATTTTCACACTTTGCAACTAGTTTTTGTGATTTTTTTTTTCCTGGGAAAGAAATTCATTCGGAGTGAGGTTGGATGACTTGTGAAATTTGGACAACCATGTGGCAAACTCAAGTATTGAAGTTGAAAAATATTTTTTTTCATAGACAAACTGGTGAACAAATTCATCTAATGATAAATAAGGCAAAAAAATGTATAACCGTAAAATGAATAGATAAATAAATTTACTTTCAAAAACTACAAATCAAACTAACTATATATATTCCTTGGTTAATTACAATTTAAAAATTTCTTAGTTGAGAATATTTAAAAATAACTTTCTCCACCACAATTCTCACAATATCTTAACCTAGGTTAATGTTTTTCCTTAATAAAGAAAACCTCATCTAGGAAATTTATTCTCACAATATCTTAAGCGAGGTTAGTGTTTTTCCTATAATAAAGGAAAACCCATCTAGAAATTATTGTTAACTATATCTATAATATAATATTCATTCATCCATTTATTCATATTTGCTAATATTCATTTATAAAAATAATAAATTTTCTTTTAATATTCTAATTTCAAATTGATGCATTAATACAATTTTCTCATATAATATATTATAACATATATATATATTATATTAATATCTTGTTATTTATTGAGAGAGATTTTGCATTTCTAATTTCAAATGGACACATAATATAATTTTTCTTTTTATATATTATTATTATAATTATAAAGTTTACACTTGTTTTATGGCTTTAGTGAGCGTGGCGAAATCAAATCTGTTTATCCAACAGAGTTGCATCAAAGAGATTGATCTCTTAGAGCACTCATCCATAATTGATTGATTAAATTGGCTTAGTTTCCTTTTACATAGTACTATATTCCACATAGATATATAACTAATATCATATTTTTTATTTTATTTTTATTATTTATAAGAATTTTCTTTGTTATTATATTTTCTTTGTCTCGTATAAAAAATACATTACACTTGATCATTATTTAATTTATTTTTATTATATATAAATTTAGTCATGTTAATTATTAAATACAATATTACTTTGAAATATTTTAAATGAATAAAAAAATAAAACACAAATTTAAATAAAATATTTAAATACTATTTCAATAGTATTTTAACGAAATAAAACCTGACCAAATCTATAAAGAAATAAATACTTTCCCTACTTTAATTCAGATACTAACCAAACTAAAAGGAAAGGATAATTTTTCGACGTCAAAGATTGAGGTAGGGATAGAATCTGTGTATTGATGTAGTGTTTCTGCGTTTATTATACCACCTTCAATAATTTATGCAAATGATTTTTTTATTATAATTAGATAAAATTTTATATCATAATTTGTGATAATTAGTTTATATTGGATGATTAGATAAAAAAATTCAAGATGGTGAAATTGATGCTGAATACAATTTTGTGTATTTTATGATACTAAAATAAATTCAGTTATGCGTGATTTATTTTTAATAAACAAAGAAAGAGAAGATATTTTTTTTATTATAATAGTGTAATTTGTTTAATTATATTTAATAAATTTAATTTCATTCCAAACTTAATTAGAAATTAGAAAAATTATAATTTTTACATATGTGAACTTTATATATGTGCTTTCATCGCTGAAAGGTGACTTCGCGATGGGATTAAACATGTCACTTTTCCTCTCGGTGTCACACATTGAAGACTCTCGCAAGTAGTGCAGTAATGAAAATATGAATAAATTGGTGGTTTTAATATTAATCCAACAAACCTTCGATCGAGCTTACCCTCGATCTAACTCTTAATGAATGTTCTAGAAGTGATACAAATTTTCGTCTGAGTAAGGGATTCCAATAGATGGTATTAATGTAATGAATCTTTTCCCTCTTTTGGAATTTTCTATGACTGCACCTCACAAGGATGAAAACATAGGAGTAGAGAAGGTGGTTTGGAGGCAATTGATCGCCGCCACCCTAGTAGGCCAAGGGATGTGGCACCATCCTCTTAGTAGGTGTAATTCATGGAAATAAATCAACGATAATGTTTGTTTTAGACGTTATGCATGGGCAACGAGGATGGAAAGGGGGTAGATTAATGTGCGTGAAAGAGAAGGTGACCGTAATAAGTGCATGTTGGATTTTATTTCTCGGTGAAGCTTAACACTTGAGATCATTCAACAGGTAAGAAGGTTGATTATCTGATATTGATTAAGGAATGCAAAGCATGAGATTCTAAAAAACAAGGAGATAAGTAAGAAAGCATGAAAATACATAAAGAAGGGCCCCCATTTTCAATAGTTTACTAATGTTTGGAGGAATTGTGGTTATCCATGCCAATGTATTGAAATTTTCGTGTGTCTTCACATTAGCAGAAAGGTTGAGGGTGGTAGCTGGCAGTCTACAGGCTAAAGGTGCAAAATGTTAAGCATCAATAGTGATGGCCATGAAAGGTGCATCACTACAAAACACTATTGTTCATATGAAATGGTGACGGTCACTATTTGTCATTATAATCATTATTCGTGACACATTGTGAATGTAACAATGCCTTTGGTTACATTTACTCTGTGGTGATAGAGGCTCTTTTAACCATTGCCAATGAGCTTATGGTGATATTTTTCAAACCTCACCAAAATGTGAAATGGTGGCAGTCAACAAACACCACCATATATATGCATCAATAATGATGGTCATGAAAGGTCCATCACAATAAATCATTTTTGTTCATATGAAATGGTGATGGTCACTATCTGTTATTATAATCATTATTCGTAACGGACCTTGAATGTCACCACAACACCTATAATTTTGATGAAACCACATTTGGTGACGTTCAATTCTTTTGTGATGGAGGCTAAGGTCTGTCACCATTGCTTATATGAAATCGTGACAGTCACTATTCATCATTACAAGTTATCATTGGTGACGAACCTTAAATGTCACCACAACACCTATACTTTTGGTGACACCACTTTTGGTGACATTCAATTTTTTGTGACAAAAACTCTTTTGACCATCACCAATGAGTTTATGGTGACAATTTTCGACCCTTACCAATGTCCATTTTTCTTGTAGTGATGTCCTACCATGAAAGGTAATAGAAGGAGATATGTTGACCTCATAAAAGTAACCTTGAATAATGAAAATACCTTTACATTGCAAGGCACCCTCAATGAGTATTATAAACGAGATACAATGCCTATCTTAGGAAATGCACATATTTCCCTTTGCAGTCACCTAAATAGTCCCTAGGAACGAAAACTAAGCTACTAGTTCATAATTAGAAATTGAGGGATACATTTTTGGACATGTATTTAGACAAGAGAAGGGGTATCTCTCTTTCCTTATCGTCACATGGCCTAGTGCTTAACTTCTATGTTAGAGGAGCTTTGCGAGTGAACTATAAAAGGCTAGGCATTACATTTTTTAATCAAATTCTTTGTTTTTGTTTGAGTAACCTTATAGAATTTATCATCCACACACACATTCCAAAGTCTTAAATCACATATACTAGTATGTTTCTATGATAAAATAAATGTATACCTAATTTTATTACACATTTATTTTACTTATGTGTTATTTGAGTCTAGGGCTACAAGAGTGCAACTAATGATGTTCTAATACAAAGGAAATCAAATAAGAACACTTAAAAACATGCAATGTGGCTCTCCTTTTTTTATGAAAAGAGGGTTTCAATTTGGGCTCTACAAAACACTATTCAACAATTTTCCTTTCCTCTAAAATCTAGAAGGTAAACATTTCATAGTAAACAAAGTTACCAATTTAACAAGAAATGTAATCTAGAAATGAGAACCCTAGCCCAAGAAAACCTTATTTTGCACAAAAAAATATTAAAAACACTCGAATATTGAAAGTGTTGATATTGCATAGATTTTATTTTCTTTTCTTTTATTTTCCCTAAGATAATATTCAAAGCCTTTTCTAGTAGTAGCATTAGAAACCATTTTATTTTTGTAATAAACATGAAAAAACACCCCCAAAAAGAAAAGTGTTAATTTTGAATCAATATTATTTTCGGGTTAAAATTCCACTTTTTTTTAACATTAAAAACTAAATTTTTGTGCAATAAACATGAAAACACACACAAAAATTTAAAAGTGTTTATGTTGCATCATATCTTTTTTATCCTATTAAATCTCCAACATTTTTTAGCGATGACATCAAAAATAAAATATCATGACTCTCCAAAACCTTAAAATTCCAATAGTACTTGACAATAGTGTTAAAGATAAAATATTACGACTCTAAAAGACCTAAAAGCTCCAACAATTTTCAACCATAGTGTTAAATGTACATATCATGACTTTGAAAAAACTTAAAATTTTGACATTTTTGATGGAATTAAAGATAAAATATCATGACTTTGAAAAATGTTAAAATTTCAATATCTTTTAGTGGCGAAAGTAAAACAAAGTATCATGAGTATAAAAAACATTAAATTTTCAACATATTTCAATCATAACACTATATACCAAATACCATGACACAAAAAAAACATTAAAAATGAGTACCTAAATCAAACAGTCATTATGCCAAGAGAAACTTTTTTTTAATTGTTAAAACCATAGCTCTTTTAAAATCCTAGTGTAAGACAACTTTACACATTGCAATGAAAACTTAAAATTCAAACTCCAAATTGACACACTGTGAGAGTGGAATTGACCCATTGCAATGAAAATTAACCATCAAATTGACAAATAGTGGTTGCAGACTTTATCCATTGTAATAAAAATTTAGAAAACAACTATCAAATTGACACATAGTGAAGTCTA
>APFE031330152.1:0-14245 GCA_000404065.3 Pinus taeda | reverse complement strand
CTCAAATCATATATACATAGTGATTATTTGATTGACAAAGCTTTTCAGCCTCATTCCTAATAGATTTGTTGGCCAGAAGATAATAGTAGAACCACATTATGAAAATACAAAGCAAACTAGAAAACCACATAGAGATAGTCTAATGAGACTAAAAAACCCCTTGGAGATGTATGTAACTAACAATCATCCTTGGTTTGAAGAAATAACTGGAGTTTTATTGTCTAGACCGGTGCTTGAAGATGGGGGAGTATTAAAAACACAATGCACATGTTCTTCTAGCAAGAAAGAAGTAATATTAAAAGTCAAGAATGAGCTCAGGAGGCCCACCAGCAAGTCGAGCCCCCTCCTCTACTGCCTAGATCACCAGTAAACCATGTGTATTCCTGCCCCTAGCCGTCCATAGTTTATAACGAAAAACGATTATAATTCCCAATAATAGACCTACAATATTAGCAACAATGAAAGTGAACCAGTAGAGAAGGAAAACATAAACTAGCTAAGGAACAAGGCATAGTAAATTTACAAGAGGGTTGAGGACAAACATGCTTCCCAAATATTATTCCCTTTCACCAAAGCCCTGCCTCTACCACCTCAAAAAAATAATGAAGATGTAGAAGATGAACTAAGGGAAGCACCACTTGCCTCGATCCCAAATGCACTTAAAAGTGAACCAAAGAGATGAAGTTTCCATCGTTCTAGGTGTTGGCATAAATTTTTCCCCAAACCACAACAACTTAAGGAGTTAGAGTTGGCATAGACTGAATGCCACCCTGCACTACCAAACTTTAAACAACACCCACCACCTTAACTCATGTACTCAAGCTTGACAAAGTCATCCCATGGGCCATGCATAACCATATGATCCCCCCTATTATCTAGAATAATTTTTGTGCACTTCCCATAGAATGTGTGTTCGACATACCTCATTAAACATTATTCCAAGTGGAGGAGGATTACGGGTCCCCTTCCATCGCTTATGTGTTACGGATATTTGACCCCATCAAGAATTGTATTTTTTTAATTATATCTATATGCAAAATGTGCATTTTGTTGTCAAGTGCTTAAAATTATTGTATTTTTAGTTAAATTATTTTATGTGTATTGAAATATTAATAAATGTTACATAAATATATAAAAAAACCATAGCTTCAAAATATTAGTTTTTTATTTTCATTACACAAAAACATTGCAAAGAAAAAAAACACCTCAAGAAGAAAAAGAGCAAGAGCAGAAGAAGACAACTTGAAAAATGGTTAAATAATGAACATTTAAAAAAAATGACATATTTAAGACATGAGAAATTTAGAGTGTCAAAAATATGTCCCCAAAGGAAAAGTTTGATGTTACGTCAATGCTTTTCAAAATCAACAACATTTTAAGAAAGATGTCCATTCTTACTACATAAGAAAAATTAATCTCTCAAAAATATCCCCAACCCCCTGCCCCCTCGAAAAAAAAGGTTGATGTTGCATTGACACTTTTCAAAATTGTTGTCAAAATCACCAACATTTAAAAAAAATATATTTTCGTACTTAATACATAAGAAAATTTAAAGTGTCCTAAATATGATTCTCCAAAGAAGAAAGTTGATGTTGCATCAACACTTTCCAAACATCATCATAATTTCATGTGACTTCGAAAAAACTAAAAACTCAATATAGTTCTTGTTAAGTCAGTAACTTTCTTAATATGTGCCAAAGTCAACAACGGAACAAAATGAGTCACACCATGAAAAATGCAAGCTATTACAATGTAATAGATATGATATACGTTGCCAAAATGTGCTTATGAACTTCTATGGAATAGAAGTGAGAACAATATTTCAAAGAGCCAACAAGATGCAAAAAAATAGAAGTGTGAAAATGCACTTATAAACATTGAAGCAACTAGCAAAGTCAGAAGCCACAAGTACTAAAAATTAATCACAAACTACCCTCAAGAACATGTAAAGGTAGAAGAAACTACCTATCCCTATCAATTCTACATATCTAAAAGTTAGACCAATAATGTGGTCCATAAATAGACCATTCCAAGCCACATAAGTAGAAAGAAGAGTGGAAAATTGTCCAATATCGAAACGATACATGATATATTTTTCGAACAAAATGAATGCATGGACAAATGTTGCCAAAGAAACCCACATATATGCAACTTTTGCACTAACAACTAGCCTATATATGTGACTGCTATGAAAGAAACCTACATTAGTGGAAATTTGAACCTAAAATTGTCCATGAAAGTTTCATGTAATTTCAACGTCATAAGTAAACCAATAAAAATCCATTAAATTTAAAAAGAGGTACATGTAAATATTTTGGAGGAAAAATAAACATAACTATATTTTTTTAATTGTATTTTTGGCTTATCTCCTTATAGGTTTGTTCAACTTTAAAGTGTAGACACTTATTGGAAGTGGAATTAAATTCCACATCCAAAAATACCCATCATGCATACTTATGAGAAGAGTCAAATTGATAAAAATTAAAATTGTATTAAAAAAGTGTGTTCAACATGTTCTTTTTTAAACGTATCTTTAATTTTTATCAATGTGGGTCTTCTCAAAATAATGTACAATGGGTATTTGTTGGATGTGGAATTTAGTTTTTTATCTAACGAGTATCTACACTTGAAATTTGAGTAAACCTATAAGAAGATAAGCCAAAAATACAATTCTTCTTTTCCCCTCCAAAATTCATAACTTTTATTTTATTTTTTACTATTTTATTATTTTTCACTAGGAGACCATTTTTAGGTTGGAATTTCCCCTAATAAATATCTATGCAAAAATAGGAAAAATAGAATAAAATCTTAGATCCAAAATAGTGGGCAAGAAGGACCGATACAGGAACATATCAAGAGACTAAAAAACAAAATAATAAACTCATTGATAACCCATATCAAGGATATAACACTTAGGAAAGATACTTCCCTAGTGGACTCATCAATTATGTTGTGGGATGAAATTCATGAGGCTAGGGTTTGATAGACCTAACATAGAAGAATTAAATAATCAACAAAGGAAAATTAAAAAATCATACTACTTGCATTAAATTCAAAAAGAAAGAGATAAGAAACTACATGTGAGTTTTATGTATGATGTCAATTGTCGAGGTCCAAATGTTCATTCTTGCACAAGAGATGTAAACCTATAACACAAGTAGTAAGCCGAAAAGTAAAATGGTGAACTCATGGTGTACATGTATATATATGAAAATTTAGTCCGAAAGAAATTCATCCAAATTTTATAATAATTAAATATAGACAATAGGATGAAACATGAGCTTCTTTATTGATAATAGTGCCACTAAGGTAGTTACATGATCCCCTGATCTTGGATTCAAATACTAAATGGAATGTTCCTTTAGATCCTTCCTTTTGATGATTCCTTCTTGGGAAGCTAAAGGTATCCTCCTCTAATAGTAGGTATATGGATGTGAGATAAGTGGACCTCGACATCACAACATGGAAGCAAGGGTTTCCTAAAGATACAAGATTTCTTAAAAGAATAGGAATAAAATACATAATTTGGTATAATTTTGTAAAGGTATATATGTGAATGCTAATGACACCTATGAGGGCCATTCAAGGTGTATATTGATATCACCATAATGTTTTTTGAGTTATTATGGCATAGGCTCTTGTAGGTGGGTTTCAGTGTAGCTAGTAAACTTTGCATGAAAAATATTAATTTTTATATGTTTTCAATATAATTTAATCGTCACCCATCTCTTAGAACAATTGGGACAAAATTTGCATGATGACCATAATTAGGTCATCCACTTCATGAATGATTTGCAACAAAATCAATGGAATATGCAATATCATTGGGTTTCACTTCGGTAGGGCTAAAGGAGAATGTCTTGATGAATGGAGCACTTGGAACGAGGACTATCTCATGTATAATTTCACGTCCATGGCGAAATTAGGGCTCTAGATTATAGGTAATGAATTAAATACTCTAGCACTGCCAAATCCTCCTACGTCTTAATGTTTGTTACTTGTATCTTCATCTTAGTGGTATTTTGGACATTTTGGTATTTTCGTTTTTATGTCCTGAGTTGATTTTGTCACTCTGTAACTAGTTTTTGTGCTTCTTTTTTTGGCCAAGAAAGCTAGTAAGAGTGAGGTCGAATGAATTGTGAAAGTCTAGACAACCATGTGGCAAAATCGTGTATTGAATTTGACCTACTTTTTTACATAGGGAAAAGGGACGTTCCCTTCATCAACAAATAAATCCACTGATAAATAAATAAATTCACACACACACACACACATAAATTATTTATCTAAAAATATAAAAATTAATTTTCTTCTCCATTATTCTCACATTATCTTAACGTAGGTTAATCTTTTTTCTCTATCTATAATAATAAAATTACTACCTTATTTGACGTTTCAAAAATTATTTTTTACGAATTAAATTATTATTATTATATTTTAATTTCAAATGATCGAGTTTTAAATATTATTTTCTAACCCTTAAATTTTTAAATCAACACCTTAAACATTAATTTTTATTTTCAAGTTTTTAAATGTTTGATAATTTATATATAATTTTTCATATTTTGAATCAATTGAGCATCGAGAAGGACCAAATCTATTATGTTATATATATATAATATATATATATACCTAAATCAATTGTGCGTTGAAAAGGGCCAAATCTATTTTCACTGTAAAGAGGTTTGCATCTCCAAGATATTTGATTTCTTTCTGGCACTTCATCTGGAGTTAAGATAGATCTAGATTATTTTAATTTTTTGCTTTAAATAAACTAATATTCCCATAATATCACAATCAATACCATAATATTTATATTTTTATTAAAATTTTATTTTTATTATTTACCTAATTTAAAACATTAAGTAACACACATGTAATCTTAAAAACATTAAAGTACAACATCTACGAATTAGTAATCATTTAATATAATTTATTATTTATTATTTATAAACATTAAAGTACAACATCTACAATATTGGACTTGAAAATGTCTCTAGATAAAATAAAAAATATTAAACATAAAATTATGATAAAATATTTAAAAACACTTATTTAAATAATGTTTTAACAAAGTAAAGCTGGCCAAATCTACAAAGAAATAAATACTTTCCCTATTTTAATTCAAACACAAATCAAACTAAAGAAATGGATTAAGAAGACAACGACATCTACGAAAGATATTAAAATTCTTAAGATATTTTAGGCATGTAAAAATAGTGACAACAATTTGTAAAAATAAAAGATAGTTTTTCGATCCCAAGGGTTGAGGTAGGGATAGAATGTGTGTATTGATGGAGTGTTTCTGCGTTTATTATATCAACATCCAATAATTCCTGAAAAATGATTTTTTATTATGGTGAGATAAAATTTTATATCATAATATGTGATAATTAATTTATATTGAATGATTTATGATCATTAATTTATATGGGATAAGAAGATAAAAATATTGAAGATGGAGAAGATGCCAGATACAATTGTGTGTATTTTAATGATATCAAATGAAATGAAATTCAGTTATCTGTGATTTGTTTTTAATAAACAAAAAGTAAAGAATAAATATTATTTTATTATAATGATGTTATTTGTCTAATTATACTTAAAAAATTAATTTAATTTTATATTAATTAGAAATTATAAAAATTATAATTTTACATGATTTAAAGAATTAAAAAAGCAAATACCATATTTTTTTTTTTTATAACAATATCATTAAAATAATAAAATAGAAGATTATGGGGACGAAGCATATGGACCATTTGTAATAATATGTGATCCGTCCATTTTGGTTTGCTATGTCAGGGGTTGAACAATATGGACCATTTGTAATAATAGATGATCGGTCCATTTTCTATGCTACTTGGTTTGCTATGCTTGGGGATGAATGATGTGGACCTTTTGTGATGCATTAAATGAATGGCCATTACCTCACGGCTCTGAAATTAGGTTTGGTATGACTGGGTGGTTGAGTGGATGGTTCCCGTTTTTATATTTTTCTAAGAGAAAAAGATGGAAAACTTTGCAAAATTTTGTTAAAATAACCCGAATTTATTGTAAATCACAATTATAATAGTCAAACATCAAGATTTTAGTGTTTTGGAAATTTTGCACATCTCAATGGATAGATTCCAGCCTTTTTTACACATCTCAATAGTCAACGCCAATGGTTTCATTCAACATCGCTGTCAATCATGACTCAAATGTGATGATTTTATGTTTTGAAATTTCTTTAAGTTGAAAATAATTAATATTATTTTGTATTAATGGAGAAATGGTTACATAAGTTGTAACGTATCTCCTTAGTTTAGGATTTGTTCGTAGAGTTTAGGAGTTTTGTTGCAAATTCCTGATTTCCTTATTGTACTTAATGATGTAATTACTCATTTGATGAAGAGTAGAGTGAATGGAGAGAGTTCTCTTTGTTTGAGTGTAGTCTGTAGGTGCAGTACTCACCTGTGAGCTGTAACTCCTCCTTTTTCAATTCAAGTCTGATTTTTATCTTGGTATCAGAGCATAGAGTAGGGACAGCCTTAAATTTTTTTTAGGATGCATATTTGTACAAAACTGTAGTGGTAGAGGAGTACATAGAAGCTTCATAGAATCAGGTGGACTACAGTAACACCTGTAGCACAGGTCTTAGATGACTGATCATCTCTGAGCACAATAAAGGGTTGGCGCGGTTTTGACGGGAACAGTCGCGCCATTTTTGAGCAGAACAAAGGGTTGGCATGGTTTTTTAAGGAACAATAGCACCACTTTGCGCGGTTTTGAGAGGGATAGTCGTGCCGATGTGCCCGAAATCACTATTGGCACGGAAAATCATTCCCTAAGTGCACCAATTTCATGCCTCGCGTCCATTTTGTTTCTGGCACGGGTCTTTCACTGTCGAGAAGTGTCAACCTCTTTCTCTTTGGAAGATCTGCAAATTTTTCTCTTTTCTTTGCAGATTGGCCTTGCCTAGTGGTGGCCTTGCTCGATGGTGGCACTTTGAAGCTTCAGATCTGCTTGGTGGCAGCAGGTTGGATTTTCCTGGTGGTGGCGCATTGGAATTCCTGATCTGTTCGGTGGGAGCAGATAGGATTTGCCCGATGGTGGATCATTGGATTTCCTGATCTGTTCTGTGGCAGTAGATCGGACTTGCCCGGTGGTGGGACATTGGAGTTCCTAATCTATTTGGTGGCAGCAGATCGGACTTGCCCGGTGGTGGCTCATTGAAGGTACAAATTTTTTTTCTTCAGCAAAACAGAGGTTCAGATCTGGTATATTGTGTTTGTTTTTGTTACCTGAAAGTGTTCAGTTGGATAGACTTATTCATCAAAGGATCAAAATTTTTATCAGTCCAATATGAATAATAGTATAGAATCGTACCTCCACGAGTCTGGCAAACTCGATGGATCAAATTTCACCAACTGGAAATTCAAGATGCAGACTTTACTTGAAAGCACAAATGCGTGGTTGATTGTTATAGGAAATTAACTGAGACCAGGATTAGTTGCACAAGAGAAAGATTGGGATAAAAGGGAGACAAAAGAGAAGGTCATATTTTAGATGTCCATCAAGGACAATGTTATCCCACATATTAGAGACTGTAAATCGACCACTAAAATTTGGACGATGCTCAAAATACAAACCATGTCCTATCACTCAAAGGCAAGATGTTTGCATTGAAGATGGAGGAGAATGAGTCAACTGTTGGATTCATTGCTAGAGTTAAAGATCTGAAGGACAGATTGGGAGATATCAGAGAGAGTTTATGATTCAGATCTGGTCACGATCACATTGAATGAAATGACTGATGAGTACCAGGTCTTCATCTCAAGGCTGTCAGCAAGGGAGAAAGCCCCTGTGTTTGAAGAGCTGATAGGGATTCTGCTACAGGAAGAAGAGAGACGACAAAATTTGAAATCAAAGAGCAATGACCTTGCTTTGATGGCAAAAAGGAGACAGTATAGAGGGAAGAAGCATCAGAACCCACAGTAGCAGCAGTAGAAAGGTGCCAACACATTTCAGAAGAGACCATTTAAAGGTATGTCTGCTAATAATTTTCCCATCAAGAAATGTTTTTACTGTGGAAAACATGGTCACCAGATTAAAGATTGTTATAAGAGTTAGGCAGAAGAAGGAAGAGACAAACAGAGAAAACATAAGAGTTACTTTTTTGAGGAAAAAGAAGACCATAGCCATGAACTTCGACTATTTATAGTTGATTGTGCTCTTTCAGCTTTAAAGGGAGATGAGGACGACATATGGTATGTCAACTCTGGCGCATCCTCACATATGACTGGTAAGAAGGAATGATTTGAATTTCTTGAAGAAACTTCATGTGGGTCAAAAATCTATTTAGGAGATGACAATGGATATGAGATCAAAGGATATGGTGACATTCCTGTAAAGTTACCTAGTGGTGACATTAGACATCTTAAAAATGTATTGTATGTTCCAGGAATTAAGAAAAATTTGGTCTCTGTCTCAATGATTACTGATCAAGACATGCAAGTTCAATTCTTTAAGACTAACTGTGTTATTAAGGATAGCCAGATGGAAACAGTTGCAACAGGAGTGCGTGTGGGGAACCTGTACAAACTAGATGTGAAGAGTATGCCACAACAAGCAATGGTTACAACTGGATCAATAGTTGAAGATCTCTGGCATCAGAGATTCCACCATCTTGATCTGCAAGACCTCATCTTACTTCAGAGAAAAGGTATGGTGGATGGACTCCCTGTTCTCCATAATGTTAAGCTGGATTGTGATGGACGTGCATTAGGGAACATGCATAGAGAAGAGTTCCCTTTACATGTAAATAGAAAGGAAAGAGATATTTTAGAACTGGTGCATACAGACATCTGCGGACCTATGCAAACTAGGTCATTAGGAGGAGCATATTACTTTCCTTTATTTACATATGATTGCATTATATTTTCATGGATATACTTTCTGAGTAAAAAGAGTCAAGCCTTTCAGTATTTTAAAGAGTTTAAATCCATGGTAGAAAACCAGACAGGAAAAAGGATAAAAAGTCTCCGCTCAAATCAAGGGGGAGAATACAGGTTGGTAGTGTTCATGAATTTCTGTAAGCATCATGGGATTGTGCAACACTTTACAGTTCCCCACACTCCACAGCAGAATGGAGTGGCAGAACGGAAGAACAGAACCCTTGTGGAGTGCGCAAGGAGCATGATTCAAGGTAAGGGTCTATCAAATGGTCTTTGGGAAGAAGCTATTAACACTGATATGTATTTAAAGAATAGGAGTCCTACTAGATTTTTATGCTTCAAAACCCCTTTTGAAGCATTGTTTGGATTCAAACCAGTAGTGAGTCACTTAAGAATATTTGGATCAAAAGCTTATGCTCATATACCTAAGGCAGATAGGAAGAAGTTAGATCCCAAAGCCCTGAAATGTATATTTGTTGGATATGTCACTGAGTTCAAGGCATATAAGTTATATAATCATGTGACTCACAAGGTTTTTGCAAGAAGAGGTGTTATATTTCATGAACAAGTTCAAGAAGAAAAGGATGACTCTAACAGTGATTGCCACATTCCATTTCTATTGGAAGAAAACAATGAGGAAGATGAAGAGAAAGAGCAAAAACAAGAAGAAGAAGTAACAGATAATGTAATCAATGATGATGCAAGCCTAGAAAAGGCCGAAATACACAGATTTGAGGTAAGTCCCCTACCAAGGAGATCAAGTAGGAATACTCGATTATCTTCTAGATTGAAAGACTATGCATTAATGTCAAAGATTGTAAACATTGTAGAACCTGCAAATTATGAGGAAGAAAGTAAATCTGATGCATGGAGGGCTGCAATGTATGAGGAAATAGAATCAATAAATAGAAACCATGTTTGGGATTTGGTTGAATTTCCTAAAGGTAAAACTCCCATAGGATGTAAATGGCTATATAAACCAAAAATAAATGCAAATGGGAGTATAGAGAAACTTAAAGCTAGATTGGTAGCAAAGGGTTACTCACAACAAGAGGGAATAGATTTTGATGACACCTTTGCTCCTGTAGCCAAACTAAACACGATTATAATGCTAATTTCCTTAGCAACAAAACAAAAATGGCAGCTACACCAGCTAGATGTTAAATTTTCATTTCTCAATGGTGAATTGAAAGAAGAAATTCATTTAGTACAACCTAAAGGTTTTATGAAAAAGGGACAGGAACATCTTGTGTGTAAATTGAAAACGACACTTTATGGTTTAAAACAGGCACCCAGGTCGTGGTATGAGAAAATTGATTCATTTTTTTTACAACATGGCTTTCATAGGAGCTTGAATGATCCAAATCTGTATACCAAGTTTAATAAATAGAGGCAAATTATTTTGATTTTTTTATATGTAGATGATATGATCATAACAAGGAATGCTAACAATCTGATCAAAGAAATCAAACAGCAAATGTCACAAGTGTTTGAGATGAAAGATCTCGGAAACCTTCATTATTGCTTAGAATTGGATGTATGGAAATATTCTGGACAAACTTTTCTTACTCAAGGGAAGTATGCTAGAAACTTGCTGGAAAGGTTCAAAATGGAGCAATGCAGATCAGCAGCAACACCATTACAACAGAATTTAAAGTTGAGCAGTGACGATAGTACTAAAGAGGTGGATGCCACTATGTACAGACAGCTAGTTGGCAGTTTGATATATTTGACTACAACTAGACCAGATTTGGCATATTCAGTTAGTGTGTTGAGCCAGTTCATGTAAAAAACACACGAAAGTCACTGGGTCGCAACAAAAAGTGTGTTCAGGTATCTTAGTGGTACTAGTAATTATGGCATTTTGTACACTGACACTTCTGATGTTATTCTAGCAGGTTTTTCAGATTCCGATTGGGCAAGTAACTTGGATGATCGAAGATCTATCATAGGTTATGCATTCAGCATTGGATCCGGGGTCATAGAATGGAGTAGCAAAAAGCAGATCATTGTAGCTCTATCTCCGTGTGAAGCTGAGTACCAAGCATTGTGTGCAGCCACATGTGAAGCTATCTGGTTGAGAAGACTTCTCAACGATACAGGAGAAGAGCAGAAAGAATCAAATATTATCAAAATAGACAACCAGAGTACCATCAAGCTTGCATACAATCCAGTGTTTCATAAAAATACCAAGCACATTGATACTCAATTTCATTTTGTTCAAGAGAAACTACAGTCAAAAGAAATATGTGTTGAATATTGTAAAACTTGTGATAACATGGCTGATATTTTTACTATGCCTCTTGGGCGTGTAATGTTTGAATTGTTTAGAGGGATGTTAGGAGTTCAGGATAATCCTTTCTCCATTAAAAGGGGTAGCTGAAAATAATTAATATTAGTTTGTAATAATGGAGAAATGGTTACATAAGTTGTAATGTATCTCCTTAGTTTAGGATTTGTTCCTAGAGTTTAGGATTTTGGTTGCACTTTCCTGATTCCCTTATTGACTTAATGATGTAATTACTCATTTGAGGAAGAGTAGAGTGAACAGAGAGAGTTCTCTTTGTTTGAGTGCAGCCTCTAGGTGCAGTACTCACCTGTGAGCTATAACTCCTTCTTTTCTAATTCAAGTCTGATTTTTATCTCTTTAAAATACTTCCACACCTCTGACATAACCTCTGCAGCATTGTCTTGGGTTGGTGGTAACCTTGTTCCGGTGTGCTTTCACTATTGAAAGGTGACCCCGCTAATGCGATGAAGCATGTCACCTTTCCTCTTGGTGTGATACATTGAATACTTTCGCCAACTAGTGGGGTAATGAAAATATGAATAAATTGGTTAGAATGATGAATTTCGGTAGACCCTTTTATGCGAAATAGAGGTTTTCATTTATTGTAGCATTTTAAACGGTTTGAATTTTTAAATTCGTTAGGCCTTCAAGGTTAATGCTGTTGATTTTTTCTCTTTCGAATAGTTGATTTTCTTTTAACTGATAAATTATAATTTTAACCGCTTAAACTTGCTCTATAGAGATGAATTTCTTTTATTGTTAAAAATAAGATTTAAATGATAAAATTTTCACTAAAAATTATATAATTTGATTTGATGAAAAGAATTTGGATTTTATTAAACTAGTGTTATATATTTAAATATATTATACTAGTACATCTATATTAAAAATATTAATGTGGTTGAAAAGTGAAAATTTCATTTATATCTACCATTAATAAATATTTAACAAAAATATTATTATTAACTATTGAAAAACATATTATTTATTAACTTTGATTTTACTTACTTTTAAGAATATTAAGTTTTGATAAAAATCATAAGTATCGAAGAATTTATATTGGTTGATATAATCAATTTTTCTAAAATTAGATATATTTTGAAAATTCTTAAAAATTGGTGAACATTCACACATTCAATTTTTTAATTTCATCTACACACATAAAAAAACGAGAAAAATTAATAATATACACAAAAAATTTAAAAAATAAAATTTTAAATCATTGTGGTGTATATATATAATATATGTATATATAATATATAATTAATTTATCAAAAATTCGAATGAAATATATAAAAATTAAGTAAATAATTTAAATCATAAAATATAAAAAAGAGAATTAGGACGAAACATAAGTTTCTTTATTGATAATAAAGACGCAAAAGTAATTACACGATCACCTTCCAACATTAAAGGAAATGTTTTTTTAAATCCTCTCAAGTAATAATTCCTTCTTAGGAAACTAGAAGACTCCTCCTCTGGCGGTAGCTATACGAATATAAGATAAGCGAAGCTCAACATGGAAAAATGGTTTGGTAAATATGTGGGAGTGATTAAAAGCATTAGAATAACATGCTTAATTTGGTAGAATTTTGGAAAATAATAATGTAAATGTTAATGACACGTATGCGGGCTATGTAAGGTGTATACTTATATTACTATAATATTTTTGAAGTTATTAGGCTCTTGTAGGTTGGCTTGAAAAATATCAATTTTAATATGTTTTTAATATAATTTAATATTTTTTCGAATAATTGGGAAAAGATCTTTTTTATGATTGTAATTAGGTCATATAATTTATGAATGATATGTAACAAAATGAGTGGAATATGCATGATCGTTTGGTTTCACTTTAATAAAGTCAAAGGAGAATGTCTGAGAAAATGGAGCATCTAAAAAGGAGACTAACTCACATAGAATTTCATATTCACGACAAGCTTAGGACTCTAGATTATCTAGGCAATGAATCAAATAGTCAATCACCGGTAAATCCTCCCACTTATTAATGTATGTTGTTTGTTTCTTTATCTTAAGGGTATTTTGAGTCCTTGGTAGATTTTGACACTTTGTAATTAATTCTTATGCTTTTTTATAGCCGAACAAATCTAGTTGGAGTGAGGTCGGATGAATAGTGAAATATTGAACACCATGTTGTAATCTCTGGATTAATTAAGAGAAGATTTTTGATCAACAAAAAAAATATAACTGAATTAAGAGAAGATTTTTGATGAACAAAAAAAATATAACTTAATCCATATAATTAAGAGAATATTTTTGATCAACAAAAAAAATATAACTGAATTAAGAGAAGATTTTTGATCAACAAAAAAAAGTATAACTTAATCCATATATTAGTTCTTTTCGCAGTAATTACGTCTATACATGATTTTCATGACACAAGTTTAGGTATTGAATTTGAAAATTATTTTTACTACATAGGGAAAATGGATGTTGTATTGGCCAACAAATACATCTAGTGATAAATGAGGTAAAAGAAGATATAACCATAAAAATAATAAATAGATAAATTCACTTTTAGAAATTACAAATCAAAATATATATAGATTACAATTTACAAATTATTTAGTTGAAAATATTTTTCTTCACCACAATTCTCACAATATCTTAACCTAGGCTGATGTTTTTCCTAAAATAAAGAAAACCTTATAGATGAAGTTATGGTTTAATTTATTATGTATAAT
Organism: Pinus taeda; assembly: GCA_000404065.3. Classification (NCBI taxonomy): domain Eukaryota; kingdom Viridiplantae; phylum Streptophyta; class Pinopsida; order Pinales; family Pinaceae; genus Pinus; species Pinus taeda. The sequence continues at coordinate 314 of APFE031330152.1, read as the reverse complement.
AATAAGCTTTTTGAGACATATTTTCAGAGATAGTCACATCAAAAATCATTTGTCCATGCATTTCGAATTAGCATGTGTGGTTCATCATTAAGACAAGATGAAGAATGAAATCATGGAAACAAGTTAAATAGACAGAACGATCATTCAAGCAGTGAGAAAGAAATAACTATTGACATTAAGACAAGATGAAGAATCAAATCATGGAAACAAGTTGAATAAATAAACCGATCATACAACCGGTGAGAAAGAAATAACTATTAACAAAAAAAACGATACAATAAACTTACTAATTTATCCATTTATTTGAGATTTTC